>JAIEZT010000084.1:31936303-32177060 GCA_019594935.1 Periophthalmus modestus
TTGTTTCCATCACAAACAGACCTGGAGTTGTGTTTTTTTGTTTTATTCACACAAATATTTAGGCTGAGCTCGTCTCTCAAACTGAAAATACCTTGTTCCACCTTGTGATGTCATCATGTAGTAATACAGGAAGTGCTCCACTGTGTTTTAAAACTCCACACACCTTCACTAGAATCATTTGGATCATTTCAGACCAAGAACTGCCGATCTCTGCTGAACTAAAGGTAAAAGGAGCTGTTAACCTGAAAGCTACCACTTCATGTTGTCACAAGGTAAATGAGGGCTAAACCAGGACTAAACCAGGACTAAACCAGGACTAAACCAGGACTAAACCAGGACTAAACCAGGATTAAACCAGGACTAAACCAGGATTAAACCAGGACTAAACCAGGACTAAACCAGGTTTAAACAAGGACTAAACCAGGACTAAATCAGGACCAAACCAGAACCAAACCAGGACTAAACCAGGATTAAACAAGGACTAAACCAGGATTAAACCAGGACTAAACCAGGACTAAACCAGGTTTAAACAAGGACTAAACCAGGACTAAATCAGGACCAAACCAGAACCAAAACCAGGACTAAACCAGGATTAAAACAAGGACTAAACCAGTATTAAATCAGGACTAAATAAGGACTAAACAAGGACTAAACCAGGACTAAACTAGGATTAAACTAGGACTAAACCAGGACTAAACCAGGACTAAACTAGGACTAAACCAGGACTAAACCAGGACTAAAGCAGGACTAAACAAGGACTAAACCAGGACTAAACTAGGATTAAACTAGGACTAAACCAGGACTAAACCAGGACTAAACTAGGATTAAACTAGGACTAAACCAGGACTAAACCAGGACTAAACCAGGACTAAACCAGGACTAAACTAGGACTAAACCAGGACTAAACCAGGACTAAACTAGGACTAAACCAGAACTAAACCAGGACTAAACAAGGACTAAACTAGGATTAAACTAGGACTAAACCAGGACTAAACCAGGACTAAACTAGGATTAAACTAGGACTAAACCAGGACTAAACCAGGATTAAACAAGGACTAAACCAGGATTAAATAAGGACAAAACCAGGACTAAACCAGGATTAAACTAGGACTAAACCAGGACTAAAAAAAGGACTAAACCAGGACTAAAAAAGGACTAAACCAGGACTAAACCAGGATTAAACTAGGACTAAACCAGGACTAAAGCAGGACTAAAGAAGGACTAAACCAGGACTAAATGATGATCATGAAAACTACCACTTCATGACGTCACAAGGTGGCGTGTTGAGCTTTGGAGATTCACAGACTAATAATATTATTCACTCAAACACATAACTCCAGGTCTGTTTTTGATGAGTTTGAGCATTATAACACGGTTTAAAACTCACAAGTGTCTGTTTTGTGTGATATAGAGTTTTCACATCTTCTTCTTCTCGTGATCTCATCTGAATCGCTGCAGGACTAAATGTACAAACCTTTGATGAGATTGAACATATCTGACCTTGTCACCCACTCACCCCCTCACCGCCTCTGTGAGCTCCTGCGCGCGCCTCGGCCCCTCCTCCTCCGCGGGTCTCCTGGGAGCCTCGTGCGTCCTGCTCCTCAGTGTCTCCTCGGTCTGTCCTCGGTCTGTCCTCGGTCCGTCCACAGGCTCCAGACCTCCGCAGTGTCCGGTCCTCTCCAGCTCCCACAGGCGAGTCAGAGCACAGCCGAGCGCGCGTCGCCCTCGCTCTCGGTAAGAAACCACGTCCATGTCTCCATCTGTGTATGCGCACGACTCAAAACCGCGTCTGTAGTGTGGATGTTTCAGGTTTTAGAGTTTTTCGTTCACTGTGTGGTTGTGTTGGAGTAAAACCATCCTTCGCTCATCTTTGTTGCTTTTTATTCAACATTTGGTTTGGTTTGATTTTCCAAGAGGACTGCAGATTTTCAACAGCTACTTCTGCACTCAAGTCATGTACAGGAGCTTCTGCTGGCAGCAGTTTGGAAGAGACAAGCCAGGACTGAACCAGGACTGAACCAGGACTAAACCAGGACTGAACAGGGACCAAACCAGGACTAAACAGGGACTAAACCAGGACTGAACAGGGACTAAACCAGGACTAAACCAGGACTGAACAGGGACTAAACCAGGACTGAACCAGGACTAAACCGGGACTGAACCAGGACTGAACCAGGACTGAACAGGGACTGAACAGGGACTGAACCGGGACTGAACAGGGACTGAACCAGGACTGAACAGGGACTAAACCAGGACTGAACAGGGACTAAACCAGGACTGAACAAGGACTAAACAAGGACTGAACAGGGACTAAACCAGGACTAAACCAGGACTGAACAGGGACTAAACCAGGACTAAACAAGAACTAAACCAGGACTAAACCAGGTTTAAACAAGAACTAAACCAGGACTGAACCAGGACTTAACCAGTTCTAAAGCAGGACTAAACCTGGACTAAACCTGGACTAAACAGGGACTAAACCAGGACTAAACCAGGACTAAACCAGGACTAAACCAGGACTAAACCAGGACTAAACCAGGACTAAACCAGGACTAAACCAGGTCTGAACCAGGACTTAACCAGTTCTAAACCAGGACTAAACAGGGTCTAAACCAGGACTAAACCAGGTTTAAACCAGGTCTAAACCAGGACTAAACCAGGACTGAACCAGGACTAAACCAGGTCTAAAGAAGGACTAAACCAGGACTGAACCAGGACTAAACCCGGTCGTTTGGGGACCGTGTTTCCATGGCTCCGTTTTACTAATTTATATTATGCAGTTTTCTATTCAACCCACGTTTCTTCCAGAGGCGGGATGCGGGATGCGGGTTTGAGCCTGACAAAAACAAGCAGGACTGTTGCCATAGACACAATTTACCACAAAATATTACATCTTTTGAACGAACAAAGTCCTTTAAGTGTTGCATGTGCCAGAAAGCTGAACCCAACAGGCTAAACGCGCGCGGGAGGACGCCTTTACGCACAAGAATCTTTACTAAATATTTCATTTTTTCCCAGATTTTCTAATCTACAGGTGTTTTATCCAGTGTTTACGCAGCATTACGCACGAGTAGCTTCAGTTTGCGGTGGTTACGTGTTGCGTTTTGCTCCTTATTTGCTCTGTCAGTCTCGTTCACACTGCAGCACGAACGATGCTGTTGCTGCGGAGGATGCTGGGAACTTGTAGCTGTTGGGGCATCCTCAAAGCAACAAAGGAACAGCTTAAGTTTGAAAGAAGGGGGTCCTATCTGCGTAGGATGTCAGAGAATGTTAAAAAAAAATGCTTATAAACAGCTTTAATTGTCATCATCCATCCAAAAAGTTCTTAATGGATCACTGCGCCACTGATAGTGCTGCCCCCTGGTGGTGAATGGTTATAGCACCAGACACTGCTGCAGCAAACTCTCCAGTATTTATTCATGAATGTATTTTTACAGGTGGGCTATGATATGAGCGTAATGCACAGACATACACAGGCTTTTCAATCGTTATTATTACAGCTGCAAAATGTTATGTTTGTGTCTGATTTGGCTCAGATACAAACTGGTGTGTTGGAAACAGTGTTGAGAGTAGATTAGTTATTACTGATACTGGAAATAAATGACAATTATAAGAGTTTCTATCCCCTAATTCATCCAATTCAAGCTCCTCACCATTGTGCACAAGTCCAAGCTCCCAACTCACCTGATCAAATAACTGCACCTCCGTTTTGTCTGTGTCTTTCGTTTGTCGTTTGTGTTTTGTGTGTGAGTGTTATGAAAAGCGCTATACAAGTGTTATGTTTTATCATTATTATCATCATTATTATTATTATGGATGGGACAACATCTCATACCACAAGATTTCACAAGAGAAAATTGCCACGAGATTATGTACATGTGAGAAAAATTATCTCATTTGGACTGGACAATAAAGGGTTAATCGGTGCAAGTTACATTTATTGAGAAGTTGTAGTAAAAAAAAACAAAACACTGCTACAAACACAGCAAAAATAATACAAAACATAAATCATAAATGGTGAGGACAAAATTGTGAATTATTTTATGAATTATATCAAAATCCCATCTTGTGGAAATTGGGTCTCGTCCCACCCCATTATTATTATTATTATTATTATTATTATTATTATTATTATTATTGTATTACTTTATTATTATTATTTTTTTTATTATCATTATTATTATTGTATTACTATTTTATTATTTATTTTTTATTATTATATTTATTGTATTAATTTATTATTATATTATTATTATTATTGTATTTTACTATTACTATTACTATTATTATTATTAAGGGACTTATAGTGCAATGTATTAGTGTGAAAATACTTAGTTACAAAATAATACTTAGTTACAAAATACTTACAATACCAACATCAGTATATGAGGTGCACTGTATATTTTTAACTAGAAATGTCAAACTAATGACTTTTACAAAACAACTCCCCGACACTGTTATATCACAGATTTGCAGATTATTTCTATGACGCAGAGAGGTCCGTGTGGATGTAAAGTGCTTCACCTAAACTGATCCTGAAGCATTAAACTTATTTTATTCATGGCTGATTTCATGGCTCAAACATCTGTCTGTGAGCGGGGTCGTCACTCCACAGATCAGACCTGTAACGTGGCCTGGTGGTGTTACTTGTACATGTGTCTATGTCGATTAGGGTCACGATACTAAAAATGTCAAACTTCATTTCGTTAGTAAGGAATAGACTTGATATTCTGCACCGATTCTGATCCCACAATGATAATTATTCAAAAAATATATATTTATTTAGACAATATACTGTGATTTTCCACATTAAATGGAAGCACTTTCTTTTTTATTCTCAGGAAAGGTTCATTTCTGTCCTGTGAATGTGACTTTTTAGCGTCTTTTTACAACCTCAGTGTAAATAGATGAGTTGTCCTTGTGAACATAAGGACCTTAAGGTAATTGTTGTAACTCGTGAGCAGGAGCATTGCATCAGACCCACATGTTCCTCACTGTGGCTTTAGTTCTGTGAGTGGTCAGATCAACAGTCAGGATGTAATCTCTTATATAACACCAGCTCCATCGTCCTGGTAACGCTTTTCCTCAGGTGCAGCTAATCCTCAGCGCAGCCCTGCGTTAGCTAACTCCTCATTTATACTGGATTTATACTCATACATTATTCAAGCATCTATCTCTTTTATTTATTTCTATTTATGTGCATTTATTCAGATGCAAACTATAATTCCTGTACATATTTTACACATTATATTTGTACCCTGCCTCTCTACTAGTGAGTAAGTGACTGATTTAGCTGAAAATGTGGTATTTTTTGGTATTTATATGTAAAAAATGCAGATTAAGATGAGTTTAAATCTATTCCTCATACAAATAAATAAATTTCTAGTACTTTTTTCTGCATAAATGGTAGTTTTTGCATGAACTCCCCCTGCAGGTGTAGTGTTGAGACTGCAGTTCAGGTCAGTTATGACAGGGATTCATAGGGAGCTGTTGCTTTTAGCCTCATTTATACTGCTTCTCTCTTCAGTGCACCACCAGAGTGAAAGTCCTTGCGCCCTCTACTGGCCATTATTTAATTATGCATGCTCAGAAATCAGACCCCTTTGTGCATAAGAATCGTCGTTGCAGCCGAAAGCCTTGTTCAGATGTTTAACTTTTATGTTTCAATTATTATGAGGCAAAATCAAAAAGTATGTTGCTCATCTCTACATGGGACGAGGAGCCTGTTTGTACATATCAGCTCTGCGTCAGCGTGAGCCCAGCTTGGCACTTGTCCTTTCCTGTGTGCTAGTTAGAGGGATTAGCGCTAACCTTTTGTGTAGTGTTAGCTTTAGCGCAGACAGGTTAAGCATCGCAGCAGACAGCTCCACATCTCTGCAGCCTCGACAATGACCCGCGCTATTATCCACAATGACTTTCTGAAGATGAAGATTCCAATATGGCCGCCCGTGTCTGATCTGAAGCAGGATTAACCGATAGCATTTTTTTTTGGTTTTGATTTGTTTTGTTCAGAAATCCCTGTTGAGGCGCTGCAGACATGGGCAGACAGGAGGCCGACTACGTGTGGAAGAAGACCACGGAAAACATCCAAGAGGTCTTCGAATTCATGGAGGAGCTCGGATCGTAAGTACAACTCCAAATATTTAAGTCAGTTCTACTTTATATGAAAAAGTAGAGTCACTTTCATTCATAAAAACACGCCTCCATTTGTTACTACAACACTATAATACATCCTTTTGACATGTTCTACTGTTTAAAGCTGCACTGTGTAACTTTTCTGGTGGAGGAATCATGTTACCTGCTATGAAACTGTTATTGCTTGGACTGGAATGTTCCACAGTACTGGCATTAAACTGATCTATGTTGCAAGTATTCAGTTTAAACAGCTCAAAAACACAGTGAAAATCGTGCATTCTTACTGTGAATGGGCTCGCCTCTCCGCAGATCTGACCCGTAGATAAGTCTAACGTCATACTGTGCAACATTCCTGGCAAAGCTTCAACATCTCCATGGAGACAAGCAAGTAATATACCTTCCACCCTATCAGAAAAGTTGCGTAGTATGTGACGTTTTAATGAAAAATAGTAAAATAAAGCATGATTTTATTTTTATTTTTTATTTTTTTCATTTTGGAAAACACTGCGTCCTTACTCTGAGTGTGCTCGCATCTCCACAAACCTGACTCTTATTTGGCCTGGAGGTGGAAATGTTGTTCCTTTGGCTTTAATCTTCCACAGTATCTCCATGGAAACAGTTTGGGTTTAACTTTCTATTTCCATGGAAACTCTTTGTTCATCTTTATTTAGGTTCATTAAAGAGCAGGTCTGAGGAAGTGATGCCTGTTGGTTTCTTCAGTTTCAGAGTCATTTCTCCTTGGCACCTGTACTACTCCTACATTCTGAAATCTCCCTTTAGTACTTTTACTAGAGCCTGGTTGTGTAGTACTTGTTTTAGACCCTGATTGTGTAGTACTGGCTGTGTGGTACTCATGTTCGACTGTGATTGTGTAGTACTTGTGTTGGACCTCTGGTTGTGTAGTACTGGCTGGCTGTGTAGTATTGGTTGTGTAGTACTTGTATTAGACCCTGGTTGTGTAGTACTGGCTGTGTGGTACTCGTGTTCGACCGTGGTTGTGTAGTACTTGTGTTAGACCCTGGTTGTGCAGTACTTGTATTAGACCCTGGTTGTGTAGTACTGGCTGTGTAGTACTGACTGTGTAGTACTGGTTGTGTAGTACTGGTTGTGTAGTACTGGTTGTGTAGTACTGACTGTGTAGTACTGGTTGTGTAGTACTGACTGTGTAGTACTGGTTGTGTAGTACTGGCTGTGTAGTACTGACTGTGTAGTACTGGTTGTGTGGTACTGGTTGTGTAGTACTGGTTGTGTAGTACTGACTGTGTAGTACTGGTTGTGTAGTACTGGTTGTGTAGTACTGTGTGGTACTCGTGTTCACAGTGACTGTCCGGCGCAGGTGCAGATTACTTCTTTGATTGGATTGACAGGAGCGACGCACTTTACCTGAGCTTAGAGCCTGTTCTCTCTGTGACTGCAGCAGCTTAACCACTATTCACAAAAAACACACAAGAGGACACAACCATCCACAAAAACACACACCAGGACTCAGGCTGGATGAGTCAAAACTCTCACACACAAGACAGAAAGAAGAAAAAATATATAGTTATGTTAATTTTTATTGTATATGCTTATTTTTTGTATTTGTTCATTGATGCTGTTGTCGTCCTCTGCCTTGCAACACTTGAAATCGATTAAACTACATATTTTTTCCACTTTTTAGCTTATTTTATCCACATTTTAGCTAATTTTTTTTCCAAATTTTAGCTAATTTTTTTCCACATTTTAGCTAATTTTTTCCACATTTTAGCTTATTTTTTTTTTCCACATTTTAGCTTATTTTTTCCACATTATAGCTTATTTTTTCCACATTTTAGCTAATTTTTTTTCCACATTTTAGCTTATTTTTTTCCACATTTTAGCACAATTATTTTTTCCACATTTTAGCTTTTTTTTTTTTTCCACACAACCATTGATGCTGTTGTGTTTGCGCTTATTTTTTCCACATTTTAGCTTATTTTTTTTTTTCCACATTTTAGCTTTTTTTTTCCCACATTTTAGCTAATTTTTTTTTCCACATTTTAGCTTATTTTTTCCACATTTTAGCTTATTTTTTCCACATTTTAGCTTTATTTTTTCCACATTTTAGCTTATTTTTTCCACATTTTAGCTTAAAAGAAAAAAAAATCCTGGAAAACAAACCACCACAGTGTGATGACGACCTGTGTCAGAGTTCACACCTGCAGACACTTGTTGACATCCTTAAACATTTCCATTGTAAATCCTTAGACACTTCAGTCGCTATAGTTTTCCCCTCTGTGTTCACACCTCACAGGCCTAAAATAACACACACGCACGAGGAATCCCCATAGACTTCAGTGTAAACGCCTCAGAACAAGGCCACAGTAACATTCACACAGTTTGCAGTTGTGCAGTTGGTCGTTTGTCGTCTTTATGTCAGAATCTTGGGGTGATTGTGGACTCAAACTGGACAAGCGCATTAGCTCTGTCATAAAGTCCAGCGTCTTGCAGCTGGCTCCTGTTTCATGTCTGTGCAGTTCTCGTTTAAACTCCGCCCACCTGACGGGGCGACAGGTGCGGGAGGTGAAGCACTTTGTCTGAAGAATAAAGGAAACTCTCACACTGTCCCACCCCCTTCCGCTCCACTTATATAAATGAAGGGACCGCCCCCTTCAGTTTAATCGACCAATAATAGTGAAGACACATATATTCACGATCAGACCCCAAAAACACCCGCAAAATCGTGCATAATTCACTTTACAAACGTTTTTTGTGAGTTAAAATGCATGGATAATAACTAGAAAAATATAGTGATTCTTATCGATCAGAAAAAATAGCAGATATATACTATAATTTTTAGATTTTTGTAACTGACACCCCCAACAAGTTCCATTACATCTCCCTCTGTGCAGTTCAAAATGGTTCCTATGGTTCCTCTTTATTTGAGGGACTTACTTCAGCCGTGTTCTCCACCCAAAGCCCTGAGATCAGCAACAGCGCCCTCTGCCTGTCAGTCTTTAACACAGTTTAAGAACACTTGGCCCACGGTTCGGACAATCCTCACGGCCTGAGACTGAGAAACAATATAAAAATGTCTGTCTTTTCTGTTAAAATGTAAGTACGTTAGCTTAGTTGCCATGTTTTGTTGCTAAAAAAACACAGGAAAACATGTGCAAAAAGCTAAATGCGCACCATAAAATATAAAAAAAAACACACAAATAATAAAAACTCCCTGGCATTTAATACATTTAATATATTTTTTTTGTTTTTTTTACTTTTATGTGAAGCGTTTTAGTCAGATGAAGTTGTTTTAAAAGTGCTATATAAGTCAAATTAGAGCTTGAATAATACAGATTATCCCCAAAATAAATATTCTACTTGTAAAATATCATTAAAAATCACGAGCTGCAATGAAGAAGCAGCAGAATGAAACACTTTATCAGTCGTACAAGTTATTTCCCAACCCTCTACAGCTCAATCGATCATAGTACATACCGAAAAATAACAAAATATGTGTCTCTAGCACAAAAAAGTACAGACAGTAAGTACTGACCCTCAGATCTCATTGTTCCATCTGTCTCGTGCTGAGTGATGAGTCGATATAGTGATTATTCTAACAGGCCACTCTGGACCCAGCCTCTTCACAGCACTAGACGCAGCTCTGACGCTCTTCATCAGGAAAATGTGATTGTTTAAGATGGAGTTTGGGGAGAATTATGTGGGACGTGTGTGGACTTCTGCTGCCTGAGCCTGATTGAGACATAAAGTGGCGTTTATTTCGATTGGTGCTTGTCTGAAATATGCAAATACGCCAGTTTAGGTTTGTTACGATACTACAATTTCAATAGACTCGATAAAAGTGACTCCGATACCACAGTAATAATAAAAGCACTTTTTATTTTGGCTGGATGATACATGAAAAGCCTGAATTTGGTTCTGCACACGCTCAGTAGCTCAGTTTTGCCCCTCGATGACCTCGTCTTGTCCATGGACGCACCAGTTTTGCTTTATAAACTGATGGAATAAGATGATTTACTGGTCAATGTTGGCACAAAACCTCTCCTAATATTAGAAGTGTATTTTGAGCTGTTCTGTAGTTACTTTAAATGATAAATAACAGTTACAAAACACATCTGGATCATGTTTCAATTGTGCTTCGTGTGAATTCAAAGCAGAGGCTCTTTAAATATGTTACATCGTCCCTCAAAGACGACCAATCACAGCGCAGGAGCCACCGGGATTCTCGCAGTCAGTAAAATATATGAAGAAGTTGTGTGAAAAAAGACAAAAGTACAAGCTGATACTTCCTTTAACATAATTTTTATGGCTAAAAAACGAGAAAAAAACCAAGTCTAGGCGAGATATAATGGTCTATAATGTGCTCAGTCCCCTCTTTACTAACAAATCGATTCTTTATCTCTCCTCTCAAACCATTTCTTTTCTCTGGCTAAGATCTGAACCTCACTGTCTTCAGAGGAGTGGTTGGTGTCTTTGAGATGGAGGTGAACAGCAGACTGGGGTCCAGAGCAGCTCTCACGCCGGTGTCGGTACATTCTCTTGTGAAGTGACTGCTTAGTTTCTCCAATGTACGGCTCACTGCTCTCTTCTTCACTACACTGAATGTCTGTGGCTCGGTATCGGTTGGTATCGGAAGCCGTAAATATCGGTATCGAAACAGAAAAAGCTGGATCGGTGCATCCCTCGTTACGTCAGAGATTATCCTCCACAGAAGAGCTATTCACAGACTCAGTCACACATCCTTACTGTGAGTGCGCTCTCTTCTCCACAGATCTGACCTGTAATCTGGCCTGGTGGTGCGCAAATCTTACTGCAATGCTTGTCAGAAAAGTCACAAGTATATATTACATTTTTCCCAAATTGTGAAGCCGTAGTCGCAGGAATGAGATCACAGTTTTGTTGCCATGTTGCTAAGCTAATGTTGCTAAGCTAACGTGAACCTGGTCAGTCTATTTTAGTGCCCTGTTTATTTTAATTAGAGGCTTAAGCAGTTTCCAGGATTCAGATCTCACTTGTGTCTTATATAAACTCACGGGCGAGCGCCAGAGGAAGCCATCTAATTCGAAAAACAATAGTCTAATAATAAAACAACGACGGATTTCGAGCGGTGAAGCTTAAATCGCTCGTGAATTTTCTATTTTCTAATGTTGTTTCTTCGTCAAATTCGAACCTGGAAGTTGTGTTTCGTTTCATTCACACATGTTTAACACACAAACTCTGCAGATTTAAGCTGAGTTCTTCTCTGTTCCACCTTGTGATGTCATCATGTGGTGATACAGGAAGTGCTCCACTGTGTTTTTAAACTCCACACACCTTCAGTAGAGACATTTGGATGATTTCAGCGCTGGAATTGCCAATTTCTACTGAACTAAAGGTAAAAAGAACTAAAGGTTAACTGGAAAACTACATGACATCACAAGGTGGAACAGAGTGTTGTGGAATTTCTAATAGTAAAAACCTTAAAAGCATAAAATCAACAGAGAAGTTATGTTGTATCAAAATGTCTGTGCACAATCGTCAAAGAGCCAAAGTGGGTGGAGGCCGCTAAATGCACAGCCAGGAGCTCCACCCAGGCAGAACAGCAGATGGTGTTACAAAGGTCAAAACGATCCATTGCAATACATAAAGATTTAAGGTAAAGAAAGTACTTTGCGCTTTAATACTGCAGGGTTACTCAAACATGCAAATGAAACAAAATGCAGCTCCAGGTCTGTTTTTGAGAAGGTAAAAACGTTATAACACGGCCTAAAGCTCACGATGACCAGTTTGATGTAATATAGGAGCTTTAAGGTTAAGGTTAGACTTAGGGAAATGTTTTGTGGTAGTTAATATATGAGCACAAGTAACTTTAAAAGCCAAATTTGTCACCTACAACCATATCTTAACCTCCTGAGACTCGAGCTCTTGTGTGACTTTATTCATTTCTCTTGGACCTGATGAGTGTAAAAACGAGGAATTATCTTTTTACATCATGTAGTTTCTGTGAAATTGATTCCACAAACAGTACGAGGACTTTCTTTCTACGTTTTGGTCATTTTGATAGAACATTTGAATAGTGATTTGCTAAAACTATTTATTAAGTCCCTGAACGATGTGGCTCAATGTGGCCTTTACAAAAAAATAATTAAAAAATAAATATATTCTGAATATTCTAAACGCTTTAAGATATTAAAAATTAAACTTTTTTTCATGGTTGCTGTTCTTCTTCTTCTTCCATGAGGACGCCAGGTCTCAGGAGGTTAACTTACACCATAAAATAAAACAATAAACCATCAAAAATATCACTTTTTAGGCCTGTTTGTAGCAACAGACGCTAACATGTTACTTTGTTAAGGTGCAGCTGTGATGGAGAATATTCCACTTGTATTTAGTGTTTATTTGGCCTTTTTAACCCCGTCCCCTGTGTGATTTCAGAGGGGCTTTCTCGGAGGTGTACATGGTGAAGGAGAAGAAGACGGGGAAGACTTTTGCCATGAAATGTGTGAAGAAGAAACAGAAGAGAGACCTGAACCTGGAGAACGAGATCGCTGTTCTCAGGAGGTAAAGTCTGGAGAGAGTTAACTTACACGATCTGTAGATGGAGGGAGAAAGATTGATTGAAAAAGTGTAGCTCTCCACCTCTTTCCAACCTCTCATATTTGCTCAGTTTCTTGCAAACACTAAACTTCGTAGCTCTCTGGCATATTTGTTTCGTAGAAGTATCTCACCATAGAATAAAGATTAGAGAGCGCTGGTCGAGTGTAAGATCATAAAGTGATAATTCTGCCTTTTAGTCATCCATTTTTTTGCTACATTCACGTTTTGTTCGATACTTGAACCTCAGTCGACACATTTACAGGCACATCCGAGCACTCCTGATGCGTTTGTTGAGATATCGTCAAGTCTCAAGAAAAATACCACGTGAAAAAAATCTAAAAGTAAAAGTGTTAAAGTACCTGTTTAAAAATGTACTTTAAGAGTAAAAAGTAAAAGTATTTCACACATTTCAAGTGTTGTTCATTTGTTTAAATGTAGAAACATAGATTTAAAATGAGACACTTTCTTTTTATTTCTGATGAATTATGTGTATTTATTTTTGTGTGTTTATTTTTGTTTATTTTTGTGTGTTTATTTTTGTTTATTTTTGTGTATTTATTTTTGTGCATTTATTTTTGTTTATTTTTGTGGGGTTTTTTTGCAATTATTTTTGTGTGTTTATTTTTGTGTATTTTTGTTAATTTTTGTGTATTTATTTTTGTTTATATTTGTTAATTTTTGTGTATTTATTTTTGTTTATTTTTGTGCATTTATTTTTGTTTATTTTTGTGTGTTTATTTTTGTGCATTTATTTTTTTTTGTTTTTGTGTGTTCAAGATAATGCAAAAAAATCGAGATATTCGTTTTTGCCGAGATCGTCCGGCTCTTGCGTCGTAGCATTATTACACAAATCATTTTTTAACTGTAAAATCTGTCTCATTGGCCAAAGTCAGAGCTGATCACACCTACAGAAGTCGGCCAAAAAATCACTTAGGCCGTTCTGAGGCTGGATTTGGATAGACTTTTTACGGTAATGATCCACATTTATGGACATTTTGGTTTGATCAGTTTGGACAGTTTAGTTTCATCCAAAGCTTCTTAACCATTGGGTTGAGGCCTAAAGTCGGGCCATGTGCAACCTTCTCAGCAGAATATAATCCATTTAAAGTGTTAAAGGGCCCCAGATTACTTACTGATTATAAAGTTGGGACCTGAGAAAAAGTGAAAAAGTGAAGAATCCCTCGTTTAATCCATAGTCTTGACCTTTGCACCAAATCTTTCTCTCTGTTCTCCAGGATCAAACATGAGAACGTCGTTGGGATGGAGGATCTTTACGAGAGTCACACTCATTACTACCTCATCATGCAGCTGTGAGTGTAATACTAAAGACATTAACAGGTATAAATACATAGAGCCCGGTGACTTTTCCCTTGTGTTTCCAGAGTATCCGGGGGAGAGCTGTTCGACCGGATCTTGGACCGTGGGGTTTACTCTGAAAAAGACGCCAGTAAAGTGATCCAGCAGGTGCTCGAGGCCGTGGGATATCTGCACCAGAGCGGAGTCGTCCACCGAGATCTCAAGGTGAGAACTCTTTTATACACGTGGGCAAGAGGAAAGGAAGAACGAATAAAACTATACTTCCTCCTGCTGGTTACGAGCACGGCGACATACGATTTTTAGATTAGGTTTAGATTAAAAATTGACAAGCGAAGAGACTTTACAAGGCTATTTTTCTAATATATGTAAAATAAAAATGTGTATCGTGCATCTTTTGTAGTAAGGGGTTTGCTGTCTGCTTTCCTCCGAGTTTTGTTATTGCGTTGCCAGGAAAAATTCCACAATATGGCTTTATCGGGAGCGTTCAACAATACGGCATTAACTCATTAACTGCATTTATTCAAAATTTGTTTAAAAAATACCTCGAAAAAACATGCAATCTTACTGTGAGCGGCGTCACCTCTTCACGGACCTGACTCCTGGTGACGTCATCCTCTTGTTTCCATGGAGATGTTACAGAAAAGTTACATAGTGCACCATTAAATACGCAGAAATTGTATAAAAATGTACTTGCATGTCATAAAAAACAATGGAAAGTACTCAAAATAGGCTGTTGAAATTCTCCAAAAATTCAAGTATATGGAAAAAAATGTTAAGTAACAGACTTCGCATTGTTTAATTTACAAGAAAATGAAATTAAATACTCTTCATGGACACATATAAACCCATAGAGTGTCCTGTGTGTTCCAGCCGGAGAACATCCTGTACTACAGCCAGGACGAGGACTCCAAAATCATGATCAGCGACTTCGGTCTTTCCAAGATGATGGACAACGGCATCATGTCCACGGCCTGCGGGACTCCGGGATATGTGGGTGAGTCTGAGGCAGAACGAGAGACGTAGGTTTGAATAGTTCACCGATAATGGCTTTGGATGTCAGGATCCAGCAAAATGTCCTGAATCAACTTGTCTAATCGAATCTATCGTAATAATAATGATGATTTAAGATTATTTTAAAGGTACAGTAGCGATGATTCAGATCTGAGAGACTCCTTTTAGGTTTAAACCAACTGGATTTTAGCGTTGAATCTGGCAACCCAAATGAGAGCCTTGTCTTGAGAACCAGAATATCAAATAAATCAGCGTTTTTAGAATAAATCAGCGTTAGAATTGTTATCTGTAAAAGTTATGTTTGATTTGAACACGCTGAACACAGATAAGTTTCATCAGTTTATTCACTCATATTACGCTGTTACCTGACAGAAAACACTCCATTCCACCTTGTGATGTCATCATGTGTAATACAGGAAGTGCTCTGCTCTGTTTTTAAAGTCCACGCACCTTCACTAGAATAATTTGGATGATTTCAGCCCTGGAACTGCCCAATCTACTACTGAACTAAAGGTAAAAGGTGGATGTTAACTTGAAAACTACCACTTCATGACATCACAAGGTGGAACAGAGCATTTAGAGCTTTGGAAATGTTACAGACTAATAATAAAGAGTTGCTCAGACATGTGTGAATGAAACTAAAACACAACTCCAGGTCTGTTTTTGAGGAAGCAACAGCATTATAACATGGGTTAAAGCTCACAAGAGTCACTTTTGCATAATATAGGACCTTTAAAATCTTAAATTGTTTGTCGTCTTTCAGCTCCAGAGGTGTTGGCTCAGAAACCCTACAGTAAAGCAGTGGACTGTTGGTCGATCGGAGTCATCACCTACATCCTGTGAGTTTTCTCAACTGTTCGTTGAGTCTGAGTTCAGCTTAAGTTTATTTCTGTATTTATTTAAAGGCTCTACTGAGCCAAAGTTCTGAGTTTTCAGTTAATGTTTTTTGCAGTAAGTTCCTCAAAGTGCTTAACAATAAAACCCAAATCTCCTGTGTAGCTGGTCAGAGGTCCCTCAGTGCAGTCAGAGGTATAGATCCAGACAGAAAAGAAAGATTCCAATTGCCCACAACTGGAAAAAAAAAAGTTGTAGGAGTGAAGACGTTTTTGCTGCTCATCCTAGTTCTGGTCAGACCCACAGAGTGTAGACAAATACCAGGGGAGAAGAGAGGACCCAAACTGCTTTAAAGACTGAGAGGATCTGACAGGCAGACAGGGCGCTGTAGAGCGCCAGAGTCTGGTAGAGCGCAGACAGAGGACCTGTAGATCTGCAGAAAAGGCCTGGTTTGCAGACAGAGGATCTGTAGAGCGCCTGGACCTGGAGAGTGCAGACAGAGATCCAAAGAGTGCAGACAGAGGACCCGTAGAGTGCAGACAGAGGACCCACAGAGTGAGACAGAGGACCCACAGAGTGAGACAGAGGACCCACAGAGTGAGACAGAGGACCCACAGAGTGAGACAGAGGACCCAGAGTGAGACAGAGGACCCACAGAGTGAGACAGAGGACCCACAGAGTGAGACAGAGGACCCACAGAGTGCAGACAGAGGACCCACAGAGTGCAGACAGAGGACCCACAGAGTGCAGACAGAGGACCCACAGAGTGCAGACAGAGGACCCACAGAGTGCAGACAGAGGACCCACAGAGTGCAGACAGAGGACCTGTAGAGCGCAGACAGAGGACCTGTAGAGCGCAGACAGAGGACCTGTAGAGCGCAGACAGAGGACCTGTAGAGCGCAGACAGAGGACCTGTAGAGCGCAGACAGAGGACCCAAAGAGTGCAGACAGAGGACCCGTAGAGTGCAGACAGAGGACCCACAGAGTGCAGACATAGGACCCACAGAGTGCAGACAGAGGACCCACAGAGTGCAGACAGAGGACCCACAGAGTGCAGACAGAGGACCCAAAGAGTGCAGACAGAGGAAGCATAGAGTGCAGACAGAGGACCCACAGAGCGCAGACAGAGGACCCACAGAGCGCAGACAGAGGACCCACAGAGCGCAGACAGAGGACCCACAGAGTGCAGACAGAGGACCCATAGAGTTTACACATTAAGTTAGTCTATAGCTTCATAATTTACCTGTTAATATATCACATTCTTAACTCTAGAGGAAAAAAACTCATAGCGAAATAATTTGTTCACTTTTATCCATTTAACCATTTTTTTCCTCTTATCTTGGGCCGGGTCGTGGGGGCAGCAGTCTTAACAGACTTCCACCACCCCAGGCACTTCCTCCAGCTCCTCCAGTGGGTCCCCAAGGCGTTCCCACTTTTCACTTTATTCCATACACGCCAAAATATTTAACAAGATAATGCTCTCATTTCAGAATATATTTAGATTCATAAATTGGTTTTAGGTTTATTTTAGTTCATATTTAAATTCCATATTGTTGCTTTAATTCATTTACTGAAGTTGAAATGCTGTGTTTCCTCTGTAGACTGTGTGGATACCCTCCATTTTATGAAGAAACCGAGAGCCGACTGTTCTCCAAAATCATGAAGGCTCAGTACGAGTTTGACTCCCCGTTCTGGGACGACATCTCTGAATCTGGTTTGTGTTTCATCTGTCTATAAATAACTGACACCGGCTAAATGTTTATTATGTGTTAATGGTATTTTAACTTTTTATTTTAGCTAAAGATTTCATCCGGAACATGATGCAGAAAAACCCACACATGAGATTCACCACAGAACAGGCGCTCAGACATCCCTGGTGAGACTCACATACTTATACTTATATACATACATATATACATATACATACATACATATACACATACACATACATACATACATACACTTACATATACATACATATATACATACATATATACATACACATATACATATACATACACATACACATACACATACACACTTACATACACATATACATATACTTACACATATACATACACATATACATATACTTACACATATACATACACATACATATACACATACACACTTACATACACATATACATATACATACACATATACTTACACATACACATACATACACATATACATACACATATACACTTACATACACATATACACTTACATATACATACATATACATATACATACACATATACATACACATACATATACACATACACACTTACATGCACATACACATATACATATACTTACACAGATACACTTATGTACTGGCACATTTTGAATTCAATATATTTTGAACATTAGAAAATAAGTGAGAGGACTTTTTCACACCAATAATGAATTTGAAGTGAACTGAATGTGTTCAGTCGATTAATCCTGGATTGTCCTCGTTTAGTCCTCGTTTAGTCAGTCACAGTTGCATAACTCTTGTGTAATAAGTTAACTGTGTTTTAAGGCAATAAGTGTCCCAACACTGGTATTGGTTAATATCAGGTATCGGCAGAAGTCAAAGTGTCTATATCGGTATCGGAACTGAAAAAGATGGACTGGTGCATCCCTTAAATATATGTCCACAGTGTTATATTATAAATGTGGTATATTTGTGTGTCCAATTCTCAACCAAATACAACACAAAGTTACCCACATCACCTTAGACTGTATCATGATTCAGACACCTGAGGCTACAGTGGTAAATATGAACTAATAATTCAAACAGAAAGCGACGGAGGTCTTCCTGCTTTGCCTCATCGTGTCATTTACACAGATTAAGGATTAACCAAACGCCTGCTCTTCCATTTCCAGGATAATCGGAAAGACGGCACGAAGCCAGGACATCTACTACTCTGTCAGTGTTCAAATCCAGAAGAACTTCGCCAAGTCCAAGTGGAAGGTGAGAAGGTTCATTCAGGTTTAAACCACAGCGCAGTGCAGTGTGGCGTCCACCGAGGGGCGCCATAGAGCGATCTGCAGCCCGCTCTCTGTGATCAGGAGGTGACTGCAGAGCTTTAAAAAGGTTAATCAAACATAGAGAAGAGGATTAAGGTTCTTGGAGAATAGGCCTGGAATAGTTTGTTAACACACAGACAGAAGTTTGATTAAATACGTTACATAAGCAGACGCAGACGCAAAACAACTCACAACTTCTGAGCGTGTCCCCACCGACCTGCGGCGGTTTGCACTCAGGGAACACGGTGAGCTCCCTCCCAGCTAAATCTACAAAGACGGCTGCGGTTTTCACTGCAGAATAACTTTTAAACGCTGGAATAAGTCATTTGGATGTCTGTTTAGTCAATGGTGGAACGTAACAAAGTACAAGTAGTAAAGTACTGTAGTTACTGTGGATACTTTTTACTTTTACTTCACTAAATCTTCTCCTCCACAACATTTTTGAACAGGATCGAAAAGTAAAAAGTATTGTTTATTGTTTGAGACCTGCTAAAAAGTCTAAGGGAAAAATATACACAAAAAATAAAAAGCTTGATTCAGTTGTTTCTGTTGAACAAAATTCAGCACAAATCTGTATAAAAAGATCTGAAGCTTTATTAGAAATCTCAAAATCTAATGAAATATTTTTTACTCTTTAAGTACAGAGTGGCCCAAAAGTCACTGACAGTTGAAAAAACGTCATAACTCTTTTGTTTCTAAATATTTTTATTTTATTTTTTCAGAGCATTTAGAACGACCCTTCTAACATTAATCTGAGCAAATACAGCACCGAGGAACGAACCCTCATTGTACAGTGGTACTTTGAGTCACATGGGTCAAATTCACAAACCCAGCGGTGTTACCGTTGACATTTTAATACCAGAGATGCCCCGAGCGTAAATGTCATTAAAGGAATAATAAGTGTTTTTCACAGACAGGGGGCAGTATGTGATCTCCACAGACCTGACTAGTCCTGATTTCTTCCTGTGGGTCTGTCTTAAAGAAAAGGTGTTTGTGAATAAACCTCAGACAATAAACGACTTAAAACGTAACATCGAGGATCAAATAAGAGACATAAGCCGGAAATGATTTAAATGTTCTGTAAAGTGTGTTGGATCAGGCTGTTCAGAGACAAACAAAATGGTGGACACTTAGGTCATTTTTTATTTTCCCTAGTTTAAGTACTTGATAGTTTAAAGTGTAAGTGTAAGTGAACAATTATAACCGTATATATTGCCTAAAAAGGTTCCTACTGCTAAAATTTGGTGAGTTTAACTTAAGAATTATAGGAGCTACTGAAGATTTAAAAGTGTCAGTGACTTTTGGGCCGCCCTGTTCTTTTTTTAAACAGTTTTTTTAATACTTGTACTTAAGTAGATTTTTTCAACACATATTAAAAGAAATATGGATCCATTAAAGGTGCTGTGCCTGATTTTTACTGTCTTCTACATTATATCTGTTCTGGGCCAAGACGTGTGAAAATACAGGCCCTGCTCTTTTTGAGAATGTAAAAACACTTGGTATCAGTCGTTATAAATTAGATTTTTTACTGTGTGTGCCTTTCCTCACTCATATTAATACCCCTACTCTTTTTACTCTCTTCCAGCAAGCCTTCAACGCAGCAGTGGCCATCAACCACATGAAGAAGCTGCAGCTCGCCCACACGGGGGCGACACCGAGACCGAACAGCGTCCCCAACATCAAGGTGACCGACGAGTCCTCTCCGACCCGACAACGCAAACGGCAGGCGCAACAGGAGCGACGGGAGCAGCAGGAGCCCGCACCTGCCGAGGAGAACAGGACCTGCAGTCACATGACCCTGCCCTCCTTCCCTCACCTGTCCCAGAGCGAGTCCAGAAGCCCCGCCCCCTGCCTGAAGACCACCCAGAGCCAGCACACGCCGAGCATCGCAGAGCAGGGCAAGACGGTTTTCTACTCCGAGCCGGCCAATCTCAACGGGTTTGTGCACTTATGTTTAAGACTGAGGACTGGATAGATCACAAATGAATATACAAAACTGCAGTTATACATATATTTTTTCAGTATATTTCCGCGTTAGTAAGGTTGACAGGGACAGTACATTACATTACATTACAGGACATTAACCTGAACATGTGGGAGGTGTTGTACCGGGTTGTAGCGCTCGTGCAAAGTGCTTCGTGCACCCGACTTGTTGTTATTCTCAGGTGTAATGATGCTCTCTCCATTTCAGATATGCTAAAACTCGCGGCGGTAAAACGGTGCAGACTGGAGTGTGCTCGGTCATGTGAAGAGTCAAAGAGGTGGACATGGACTCACACTTTCACCTGGTACGTTTTTATTTGAGCATCAACAAAACAGCTACAAAACTGCAGTGGTTTTAATAGTATCGAATATCGGCACCGATCCTGAAACATAAGCGGGATCGAGTATTGGCCCCATTTTATTGGTTTATCCGATATCCTGGTTGGGTCTTTAATTGGTTGTAATAACACTAATAAGAATCTCTCTCAAACTGAAATGATCTGCATGATGGAAACTGAAAGCTAAAATCACACTGACGATACATTTAATGTCACACTGTGGAATATTAATGTGGCTCTCACCAGATTAACATGTGCAGCTCTCTGAAGTGAGTTCCACACATCTGGGACGGCTCTCGCTGAAAGTGTTAGAGGCCAATGATCAGAGCGTTCACACAAATACTTCACACTGATTGGTTGCGCCATCACCACAGCAGAACAAAAAGGTCAAACTTTAGTTAAATCCAGTTGAGCCCAGACATTTTTCCTGCAAACGCTTCAGCTGGAGCAGAACAAGACGGATTCTCAAGAGTTTATGAACTTACAAATTGATCTTGGTGACAGGGCTGGAGGAATATGGCCCAACGAACAACATTTCCATGGAAACGAGTAGGTGAAGGTCCTCCTCAGGCCAAGTAAGAGTCAGGTTTGTGGAGATGCAAGCCCGCTCACAGTAAGGACTCGGAGACACAATTTTTTATGTTTTTCAGTTCAGTGAAAACCTCCAAATTAATCTTTATTTTCTATATCGATTTTGTGATAAAAATTTACACAGTAGGTCTTTTTTAGAAGTCAATCGAGGATAATGTTGCGGGAGGTTCGTCGGTTTAGAGCCAGACTCCAGGCTGGAGCTCCCCTTTGCTCCAGTTAAAGTCCAGACAGGTGCAGATAGATGGTGTTAAATCTGATGCCAGGGCTGATAAAAAACTGTGGCAATCCAGAAAATAATGCCAAAATCAATGTTTGAAATGAAGAAACGCTTTTACAAATACAGTACATGTGCCACAGGTGTGGAAATAAGCTCCAGTCACGTGTGTCGTCCAGGTAGGTCCAGGGGAAAAGACGGAATTCTGTCTAAATCTAAAGGTAAAAACACTTAAAACTAGAGCTGGGCGATAAGGCAAATCATCATTATATTGACTTTTGACCCACACTTAAAGAAGAGTCTGTGCACCCCCTTAAAACACAGATGTGCACAGGTTTTTCTAGACACAAGTCTGGAGGCAGGTCTGGACAGGAGACAGGTCTGGAGACAGGTCTGGAGACAGGTCTGGACAGTCTGGAGAGACAGGTCTGTCTGAGACAGGTCTGAGAGACAGGTCTGGAGACAGGTCTGGAGACAGGTCTGGAGAGGTCTGGACAGGTCTGGAGACACAGGTCTGGAGACAGGTCTGGAGACAGGTCTGGACACAGGTCTGGAGACAGGTCTGGAGACAGGTCTGGACACAGGTCTGGAGACAGGTCTGGAGACAGGTCTGGAGACAGGTCTGGAGACAGGTCTGGACACAGGTCTGGAGACAGGTCTGGAGACAGGTCTGGAGACAGGTCTGGACACAGGTCTGGACACAGGTCTGGACACAGGTCTGGACACAGGTCTGGACACACAGTCTGGACACAGTCTGGGTCTGACACACAGGTCTGGAGACAGGTCTGGAGACAGGTCTGAAGACAGGTCTAGGAGACAGGTCTAGAGACAGGTCTGGACACAGGTCTCACAGGTCTGGAGACAGGTCTGGACACAGGTCTGGAGACAGTCTGAGACAGGTCTGGAGACAGGTCTGGAGACAGGTCACAGGTCTGGACACAGTCACAGGTCTAGACACAGGTCTGGGAGACAGGTCTAGACACAGGTCTGGACATAGGTCTATAGACAGGTCTGGACACAGGTCTGGACACAAGTCTGGAGACAGGTCTGGACACAGGTCTGGAGACAGGTCAGTTTTAGCGACAAATAGACAAAAACATGTTGTTTCTTTTTCATTTTGATTATTTTTATTGCACTGAAAAACATCGTTCGCATCTCTACAAACCTGACTCTTATTCGTCCTGGCAGAGGGCCTCTTCCTGCTCGTTTCCATGGAAATATTCCTTTAGCTATAATATTCCACAGTATGGCGCGAACTTGTCTATCCCCATGGAGAATGTATGTAGTATGTAGTATGTAGTATGTAGTATGTAGTATGTAGTATGTAGTATGTAGTATGTAGTATGTAGTATGTAGTATGGGTTTAACTTGCTGTTTCCGTGGAATCGTGCAGATGACGTGCCACTTCCAGAAAGTTACATACTGTATCTTTAATCTAAATTAGAGCTAAAAGTCGAGAGCTTCTAAACTATATATACATACAAAAATAAATCTAATAATAATAATAATAATTGTAGAGGTTCCCATTAGTGTTGTCACGATACAGAAACTTCCAACTCGATTTGATACTCAGGAATGGACTCGATACCGATACTGATACCACAATGATAAAAAAAAAACACAGTACAATGTGATTTACTGCATTAAATTGTAGTACTTAGTTTTTATTCCCATGTGGCCTTATATCTCTCAGTGTGCAGTAGGTTCATAGTGGTCCAGGGCGTTTTACTAGAGCTGTTCAGGGAAAGGTTCATTTCTGCCCTGTTAATGTGACTTTCTTAATCAATATCCGCTCAAATGCCTACCTAGTTTCGATTCGAGTATCAATTAGTATCAGATTTCGATCCTAATCCCCATAGTCCCCCCAGTAACACGTTTCCTTCACTAAGTGTCCTACTTCCGAGGCTTAACCTACTTCTGCACAGTGGAAAGTCCTGTGTGTGTATATGATGCATGCAACTAACCTGAGTGCGTTTGCGCCCTCTGCAGGTCACGGGTGGCTTTGTCAGCTCTCCCGGAGACAGGAGCATGGACCTGAAGCTAAAGGACGTCTATAGGCTGAAGTGTCATCATGTTTTAAAGAACCTGTAGCATAAAACTGAAGTGGAGGGCAGCTAAGAACTCTGTGGTAGAATTTAAGAGTTTAAAATGCAGATATTTGACCTGATTTATGGTTAATATCTCTGTAATTACTGGGCCTATCCACATGAAACAAAAACTGGCACGAAGCTCAAAGTGTTCTCGGTCAGTATAAATGAACAAAAGTGAAATTATTATTATATTTTTTTGTTTTATAGCGTCAAAAACAGGCTCATACTGACTGTCTTGTGATCACTTGACAGTAAATTTGTGGAACCAGCTCCTTCCAAACATGATTTCAACATTTTTGAATAATTTGTTGATTTTGAATGGACCAAGTTGTATATATTGTGTTGTAGACTGAGTGCCTAAGTACAAAGCAACCAAGAATTTAAAGAAGGGGTACTATGGGGTATATAAATCCACTTTTTTGAGCCTTCTACCATGTTATAACATCAAAAACATGCCTGAAGAGGTTTTAAATGTCATCCATGCATGTTTCAGTCATTTAGCGATCTCTCCCGGACCCGATTCGAACCCTTCTTACCTTTGGCTGCAAGATTTTGTCCAAAGCTCCGCCCACAAGCCCACATCACCCACGCTCCAACACTGCAATTCTCCGTAAATATACAAAACTGTACACTACGACTTCACAAACCTGACGCGATGTGCAGTAGTTTCATTAGCGGGATGCACGTTCGTTGTGTTGTGCTAGCGCTCTGAAGGGGGAGCACAGGGAAAATAGACTCAAAAAACAAAAGTGAAACTCCTAAAACATGTTAATACGCTGTTTTTGGTGAATATAGCATTTTCGAAACAATAAAAGTAACTAAATATGTTATGTGTTAGCAGTTAATACCCCCATAGAAGTAAAATACCCCGTCTTTAATCACAAATAAAAAGCACCTTATGTGAGAAACAGGGTAGACCTCATCACAATTGCACAGCATTTAAATTTTTATGTGTTGCTAACGTGTTGCTATGGACCATTTAAGTGTTTGTCCTACTGTGAAATGACTAAATATGATCTATTTATAACCAAACTGGTCAAAATGCTTTTATTATTTTGACTTCTTAAAGGTGTAGCATGTAACTTTTCTTACGATGTGTCTGCCATCTGCTTGTTTCCGTGGAGATGCTTTGTCAGGAATGTTCCACGGTAAAGCGTCAGATCTGCTGAGAGGCGAGCACACTCACACTCACAATAAGACTGCGTGTTTTTTGATGGTTTTGGGGGTTTTTTTAGCCACAAAAATGCAAATTACGATAGTTTAATACTATATTGTGGAACATTCCAGACAAAGTAATGACATCTCCATGGAAACAGGCAGAGGAAAAGTTCCACAGTGCACCTTTTGACGTAAATAATTGTCAAAAGTGTATTTATTACTGTACTGGGAGAGTATAAAGGGAAGATTTTAATGTATTGACTGAGTTTTTTTGGCTGCCGTTTGGTGGTAGAAAAGTGATATAAATGTGTATATATGATTTTTGTATTACAGTTCGTCTATGTGCATGAATAAAACTGCACTGCTCAAACTTTTGGAGCCTTTTTTAGGGAAAGGGGGATGTTTTAAATGCACATTACACATTGGAAGGAAAATTTAAAGCTCCGTATTCTGCACAATTGACTCTTGTGAGCTTAAAGTCATGTTCTAATCCTGTTACCGCCTCAAAAACAGACCTGGAGTGTGTTTTGTTTCATTCACACATGTTTGAGTAACACTTTATTATCAGTCTGTACGTCCCCAAAGCTCAAAATGCTCCGTTCCACTTTGTGATGTCATGAAGTGGTAGTTTTCAACCCTTTTTGTTCAGCAGATTGGATTTCTTGGTCCAATTTCTGGCGAGTTTGAAATCGTGAAAGAAAACTACTGATTCGAGTGAAGGTGTGCGTTAAATGTGTTTAAAACCACTTCTGTTTTAAAAGAAATAAACTGCTAAACTCAAATAAGCCCCTGAATTTGTGCGTTAAAACGTCTTTTGAATAAAACACATATATGGGACTTTTAAATATGAAATAAACTGCTAAACTCATGCAGAAATGTAAATGCATGTTCCCACAGCCCAGTTTTCTCTCATGTAAAAGATATTTTTGAAAGTAAATCCATAACCCCAGGAGGATAATGATAATTCTGGGGTAATTTGAGCAAAATGTGTCTTTCCCCAGTTCAGATATATTGTCAGAATTAGTCTGTGTACTGTCTGCATCTGATTATGAAGCATTTTCTTGTTCAATAAGCAGGAAGTGCCTCTTGTTATCTTTATCATGACTGCAAAACTCTCTGAAAGTCATGAAAAGCTCTTACAAACTCATCACGGTGAGTAATTAGGATGATCTATGGCATAAGGCCCTCCACATCATTTTATGTAGCACAGGGTAAATTAAAAGTTATGATGGTCTTAAAATGTCAGTTTATCAAGAGATACGCAGTTACACAGACATATTTTTACATCTAGGCAAATGCATGTGCAATATTTGTAAATTGAATAAGTAATAAAGACAGAAATAGTTAATTAACAACTTAAAAAAGAAAGATTTATTGCACATCTGGCCCTTTGAGAGCAGCCATTTTGGTGATGTGGCCCTCGGTAAAAATGTGTTTGACACCCCTGGCATAAGGTAAGTGAGGAATAACTCTGGACCACTGCAAACCATTTAAACTGAATGATTTTCATGTTTTACAACGTTAAAAATCAGGTGGAGCTCCTTCAAGCCTCGGCTCTCGCTCCCTCTGTCCGTCTGTGTTCCCTGACGCTCTGACCTGACCTCGTGAGATTAGCCACAGCAGCCAACAGGCCTATGGAGGATTAACGTGTATTTAGAACAGTGGAGCTGGGACCTGGCCTCGCAGAAAGAGGGTGATGGTTCAAATCCAGCCTCTGTTCTGATCAATAAATGCAGACTGTTGTTGTGTGCTTAGGCAAGACACTCTGTTCACCTTTTACCTTTCCTCCACTTCTCAGAGTTCACTCACTGAGCTGCAGAGGCTGCACTGGTGCTGGTTAATGATTGTCTGCAGGTGCTGGGGTTTAGGTAGTGAGGATTCAGATCAGAGAGGGTCATTTCAGGTTTAAACCAACTGGATTTCAGCGTTGGAACTGGCAACTTAAAGTAATTCTGCTTTCTGATTGGATAATAATCTCGAGAACATAATCAAATTCTAAATAGATCAACATCGCAATTGTTACTCGTAAAATCCACATTTAGTTTGGACACGTCTGGCTCGTATCTGCGGACACAGGTAGGACGGACGTGTTTATGATCGTTTCACAGCTTCAGACAGAGCAGTGCCTCCAGTTGGCCAGAGAGTCTGCACTGCTGTACTGTCCGCAGGCCCCTCACTGCCAGCTCAGACATTGTTATCTCCGCCTACGTCATTAGAAGTCTTTACAACAGAAGCACAGCCAGACTCGACCGCACTGGACTGGACTATCACAATGTCAGGGTCAAAGGTCAACTCTCACCATGTGTCCTGCGGCGCTGTTAGCTTAACACAAGGAATCTCCATAGCACCACGTGAAACAGAGATGTAAGTCATGTTTTTAATGAACCAGCCGGGTCCAGTTGTATCTCTGTCCCAGTTCTGCCTGTTTTCTTGTTTCCTGCTTCGTTTCCCAGCCTGTTCCAGTCCGTTGTTTGCTGCCTGCCTGTTTTCCCCACACCTGAGGTTCATTACTAATCAGGGGTGTAGCCTGTATGTTCCCCTCTGCTCAGTTTGTGGGGCTGGATTTGTTCGTTTCATTTGTTCGACACGCAGGCTTTGTATTTCAAATAAACCCGTTGCGTTCACCGAGACGAGGCTGTGTTCTTTGTGTTGCACGTGAGTCCAGTTTACAACCTGCGTGATACTCTATGGTTTTGCCAATTTAAGTTAAAATGAATCAATATTTAAAGGCGAGGCAGTGGACAAAATGATAAAGGTCCTACATTACACACAGATGACTCTTGTGAAGCTTTAAGTCATGTTATAATGTTGTTTCCTCCTCAAAAACAGACCTAGAGTTGTGTTTTGTTTCATTCACATGTTTGAGTAACACTTTTATTAGTCTGTAACATCTCCAAAGCTCAAAATGCTCTGTTCCATCTTGTGATGTCATGAAGTGGTAGTTTTCAAGTTAACAGCTGCTTTTTACCTTTAGTTCAACAGAGATTGGCAATTCCAGGGTTTAAATCACGTGTCAAAAATGCCAAATGTGGCCCTCAACAGGATAAATTAAAAGGTACAACAGTCTTAAAATGTCAGTTTATCAAGAGATACGCAGTTACACAGCCATATTTTTACATCTAGGCAAATGCATATCCGATATTTGTAACTTGAATAAGTAGTAAATACAGAAACAGTTAATTAACTAGTTGAAAAAGTAGATTTATTTTACATGTGACCCTTTGTGAGCTGCCATTTTGCTGATGTGGCCCTCGGTAAAAATGTGTTGGACACCCCTGGTTTAAATCATCCAAATGATTCTAGTGAAGGTGTGTGGAGTTTAAAAACACAGTGGAGCACTTCCTGTATCACCACATGATGACATCACAAGGTGGAACAGAGTGTTTTCAGTTTGAGAGAAGAACTCATGAAAGAAAACACAACTCCAGGTCTGTTTGTGACGAGGAAACATTAGAACAGATCAGAAAGTCGAGTATTATGAGCTCTTTAAGCACTACACAAAGAAAATGCTAAAGCTA
The DNA here is from genome assembly GCA_019594935.1 of Periophthalmus modestus. Taxonomy (NCBI): domain Eukaryota; kingdom Metazoa; phylum Chordata; class Actinopteri; order Gobiiformes; family Gobiidae; genus Periophthalmus; species Periophthalmus modestus. The sequence goes on from JAIEZT010000084.1 coordinate 31,965,063, forward strand.
ATGCAAGTTTTGAGGCTTAATAAATATAAAAACCGCATCACACACACGGTGAGCTCGTTGGCGTGTTGAGATTGACACTCCTGACACAGTAGTTGCCCCGAGCGGCCTGTATTTGCCCTCTCCTCTGCAGACGCTCAGAGCCTCCTCTCACACCCAGCTCTGCACAAACCTCTGCCCCAAAACCACACCTCGACCCGGGCTGCAGAGAACACCGAGATCACAGGGGGACACACGGAGCATTCAGAGACGGGGCCAAAGATCTACAAACAAACCAGAGGAGAGACGTGGAAGCTCAGTAAACACGACTCAGGGACCAAAATAACAACCTGCAGGCCATGTTTGGACTTACTGGAAATGTGTGAAACGATAAACTGGGGGAAAGGTTGAGGATCTTTACAGCGGAGAGGATCATGACCTATAGAGCGTAACAGCGGAGGACATTGTGTGCACACGAGTGGAGCTTCCCTAGACATGTCACCTGCCGTTTAAAGCCACAGTATGCAACTTTATAGTCTCAAAAATAGACTAAAATAAAATTATGTTTGAATGTTATGTTTAAATATGCAACTTTTTAGTCTCAAAAATGTGTGTGTGTTTAAAATTGTGTTTATTGCACCGAAAATTGTAAAAAAAAAAAAAAAAAAAAACATTTGTCCTTACCGTGAGTGGGCTTGCATCTCCACAAACCTGACTCTTATTTTGCCTCGTTTCCATGGAAATATCGTTCCTTATTCTACAGTGGGGCATGAAACAATAGACTCTATATAAATGGACATAGCTAACCTGCTAACCTGGTCGCTGCCACGTTCCAAATAGGAAGTGAGCATGGGCACTTCCAGCTCCATCGGCTCCAATTCACTTTCTATTGAAAAACTGTCCTGTCTCTCTGTAACTGCTGCTGTCAGACTCGTGATTTTGGTCTTAAAAATGTTTGTATGAACCCGCTCTACACATTTTGCTATTGTCTCTGTAAATGAAGATATGAACAGACAAATCAGGTGCCTTCTTTCCTCGAGATCGCCCTGTTAGCGTTAGCAGGGCCGGTCCAGCGTTTAAACAGACTAAGCAGCGTTATAGGACCCCGAGGCCAGCAGAGGGCCCCCAAGAGCCCAACATTTATATTGAAAATAGCAAGGAAAATAGCAAGCAAAGCAAAGACCCTTTATAATGGCAATTTAAACCCACTGTCGCCAAATGGAACTCATCAAAATCCACTAGAAACTTGTCTAGAATTAAAAACCCTCTTATATATTTGTGTTCTGTTCTTGTGACTGTGGTATTTGTGACATTCTGGATGTTTTCAGTCTGACGTTGATCATATAAGCACAGAAATAATGACTCAAAGTGATGAGAGCAGAGTCAGAATGTGTCAAATGTGAATCACCGACAGCTGAACCAGGAGGGGCCCCAGAGACAAATCGTTAGCAGCGTTACCTTCAACCACCTCGCTCCTGATTGGCTCTTTAGTTGCTATGATACTCGCAGAATTCGATATGTAACTCCGCCGTATTGGCCCCTATCTCCATGGAGAATGTTCCCAAGTCTGGTTTTAACTTTTTATATTTATATTTATATGCACATTTTCTAGTGTCAGGTCCACCACGCGCTTGTCTCCAGGGAGATGTCATAACTTCGCCTGGAATGTTCCACAGTACAGCATTAAACTTCTCCATGGAGACAAGCAGGTGACACCTCTAGGCGCAGTTACGGGTTAGATCTGCGGAAAGGAGCCTCCTCTCAGTAAGAATGTGTATTTATCAATGCATTTTAGAGCAATAAAACTCCTGTATCTGAACAGATGAGTAAGTTTAATGCCATACCGTGGAACATTCCATTATTACCGTAAGTTCTCGTAGTTTTCTGTTGCAATAGTGAAATGTCCCCGTTATGCAATAAATAGACTCTTTTTATCTTATCTTCAGGTTATGAAAAAGTAAAAGTGTGTTTCGTCATAACTTCATGTAACAGGAGTGTTTGACAGACAGGGGGCAGCGTTCAGCTCCGGTCGTCATGGAGATGGACAGTGTGTGGACCTGCGGGGATGTGCTCGTGTGTGACGCTCATTAGACTTTACTGCTCATGTGCAAACTTACAGAGAGGAGACACGTCCGCTATGGTGTAATGCTGTGTAATTGTCCTCCACGTTACCATAGCGACGACGACAGATGGAAATACGCGAATGTTCCACTAACAGGAGTTTAGACCAACATTTGTGCGGCCGCAGAAACGATAACCGCTCTTTATTAAAGGTACTGTGTGTAACTTTCGGGAGGTGACATGGAAATAGAAGGTTTTATGCCAAAGGAACATCGTTTCCATGGTAACAAGCAGAAGGGGGCCCCTCTCCAGGCCACATAATAGTCAGGTTTGCGGAGATGCGAGCCCACAAGAGTAAAGATGCATAAAGGAGCATGTTTTTCTATGTTTTTCAGTGCAATTTAAACAAAAACAAAAAATAACATGCATTTATTTGAGTCTGTTTTGGTCAAAAAGTGACAGTGGCTCAGTCCAGACTCACACGTTTCACTCTGAGATTAGCTCTACACACGGATCAGCCTGGAAAAAACGTAATGTCATAACGATTACTGTAATTTCACAGCCATAGGGCGCACCGGATTATAAGGCGCAGTTCAGTTACGGTGCTTTTTCTGCATTTAACACATAAAAAAGGCGCACTGGGCGTTAAGGCGCAGGCTCGGTGAAACATGCATGTTAGTTTTGCTTCCTTTGCCTTTTTTAGAGCACATACTGTGTTCGGTTTTGCTTTATTCAAGTATTTAGCAATGCTCACATCATTTTTTCCATCAAATCCATCAAAGTCTTCATCCTCTGTATCTGAAATGAACAGCTGCGCTAGATTTCTGTAAAAATACACCAGGTTCCCTCTCGTCACTATAAGAGTCCATTTTGTTGCCGTGAACGATGCCGACTTTTGCGAAATCTCAAAGAACAGTGCAGCAGATACGTGAGCCCAAGCATCCACAATCCACAATCCATTCACTAATCGTGGTGTAACTCGCCCGCCGCTGCCTCCTGGTCTTTGTAAAGCTGACATCCATCACTCCCACGATGTTCGCAACTTTTACCCGCACCTTATGGCCATGAAATTACGGTATTTGAGTCTGATTGGTCGAAGTGTCACGACAGCAGAAAAAGACAAAATTCTAACTTTTTGTTCCATCCAGAGAGAAGCGCAGACACCCGCCCACAAAGAGTCTAACCTTCTGCACAGTTTGGCTAAAATCGGCTGAACTTCGTCTGTCTGGGTTTGCCATGTTTGCTCTGGTTCGTTTGGTCGTCTTTGGCTGCCACACAAACCCACTGCTGCTCTGTGATTGGTCCATTCGATTAACCTCGCAGCGGGCGTCCTTCAAGATGGATTCGGGTGAGTTTGAGAATTCACAAGTATCGCGAGAGACTCCATCCTGCAGCGCAAGTTTAACACACTGTCGCTTTAAGAATAAAACATGAGTTATAACAGTATCTTACAGCAGAAGAAGAAGGTCATGGATACATTAAAAACACTGTTATTCCATAAAAGTGAAATAAGTTTAATGCCATCTGTGTGTTTCATGGAATTGCTCAAACGAGGTGGAAAAAACCTGTTCAGTTTATGCTCAATGTGGATCAATAGAGTCTGTCTGATCAGGGGCCATGTGTCATAATGGTTTTGCCCAGCGTCCCCCTGATGCCACATGGCTCTGAAAGGATCATTTCACAACAGCGCGCACACACACACACACACACACACACACACACACACACACACACACACACACACACACACACACACACACACACACACACACACACACACACACACACACACACACACACAGTCCACCGTGAAGCAGGGCAGAGGTCAGGGGTCAGAGGTCAAAGCGTGGACATGCAGCACCGCACAGTGACCTCTCATGACTGACTGGACCCTGCCTTTCACTTATCACGAGTCAACATGAGACGCCACAGGGTGAAAAAGTCCACGCTCGGCACTGTAAAACAACATTTATGCATGATTTCAATTTGAATTCATATAATTTATTTTGTCTATTTCGTTGATTTTGTTCAAGATTTTAAAAACTGCTTCTCGGTTTTTTCCTCCCAAGTGAAATATCTGTTGATTTCTTTGAATTTTTAGTTTTCATGCAGCCATGTCAGTCGGGGGTGTCTTTGGCGCACTCAAAAATGACTTTAACACCTGAAAATGTCTCAATAATTTGGAATATTTTATCAATATTCATTAGATTGTTAAAATATTGAAATGCTGCCACTTTTTTCCATTAATTATTATATTAACGGCTCTGTATTTTCTCCTCAAAATGTGAAAAACTAGTTCATTTTAAACAGTTTGCATTGGTCCAAACTTATTCCTCACTGACCTTATGCATTTAGAACGTCTTAATTATTCACCACGATGAGTTTATAAGCGCACTTTTCACAACTTTCAGAGACCAGAGAGGAGCTAACACGGACTTCCTGATTAGCGGAGAATAAAACGATTTATAATGAGCTGCAGACAGCACACAGCAGACTTATTTTGAACTCAAGAGCTGCTTATACTGATTTCTGTACTGGGGCGAGACACATTTTGCAGAAATATGTGTGAAAAATCTGGTCCTTTTTTAAATGGGCCACATTATAACACAAACATCACATAATAATTAATTTTTAAAATGTACATATTATTTAAAAAGGGTCAACATTTATATTTGTGTGACTATATATATATTTATTTTATTTTTTTAATTTTTTTTATTATTTATTTGTGTGTTGAAATTACAATCTCATTTGCAGAAAAGAGAAAAAACAACATTATAATTGAGTTTTTGGTTTGCGCTCGTTGCCTGGATTGGCCCCTGAGTCTCTCCTGATGCGGATCAATGCTATAGTGCACTCCATATGACCCCACTGTTGAGTTGTACACTAAAAATACTTAAAGTGAGTGCGTGCTAAGTGTCACGATGACCTTTGACCTCCACAGTCATGAGGCAACCCCGTGCTCATACATATGCATGTGCCCCCTGTGGGAGGGGCCAGGAGCAGCACTTTAAAACTCAACAGTACCTGCTCCTGCTGCTATCATCACTTTACCCCTGAGAGGAGACTCGGCCTCAGCCTGGCAAAGTAAGTCAGGATTTATTCAGATGTGTCTTTTTATCTTTTAATTGTCGTCTTTAATCTGCACATGCCAATTCTTAAACAATTTTTATATGAATTTATTTATTTATATCAACATATAAGTCGATTCTTATCTCAGTATTACTATTTTCCAAATGATTTTTACTCTATTTATTATTGTGATACTTTTTTTTGGTTTTTTTTTATATCTTCTAAATTGCAAATCTTTTTTCCACATTTTTGCAAATTTTCTAAAAATAAAAACATGTATTAATAATAATTATGATGAATAGACCAGCATATATAATACAAAACACACACGGCATACAGGCTTTACTCTACATGCACTCAAGTTGTGTAATTATAATTTGAATTTTTAAATGAATGCTACGTAAAAGACCTCTGTGCTTAATAATAAAACTGTGTTAGTTGTAAAAGTTGTACTCTCTTAAGTTTTTGGCCTGAAATGTTCCACAAAATAGCAGAAAATGTAGTGATCTCCATGGAAACGAGCAGGCAACTCCTCCAATAACCAAGCATTTTATTTCTATACATTAAAGACAGATGATTTTATATGATACTGTGATACGTTTTGGCTAATAATGTCATTTTAATATGCATTACAATTTTAATAACCTTGCTTTCCCCTGCAGACACTCATCCAAATGGACACAAAGGAGGAACTGCTCCCCTTCATCAGGGAAATGCTGCAGCAGAAGCCCACACGCTCCATGGTAAAGATCTACGCCATCGGATCCACTCTGGCTGTGCTGGGAGCCATAGGAGCCGTGATCCAGAGCATCTTTAGTTCAGACGACAACGAAGACACTGCAGACCGGACACAGAGGGACAGAGACGAGACAAAAGAGGCTTTCACTGCCCTGAGGAGTGAAGCGCAGGTCCTCAGATCAGGACTGGAGAAGATCAAGACAGACCCAATGTTACGGGAAGAAACCCGGAGGAGCTCTGCCAACCGACTACACGCTTCATAAAAACACCTCATTTCTCGTCTGGGTTGCCACGTTGATGGTGGTTTTATGGTTATAGGGCAGATTTTTACACCAGGTGCCCTTCCCGTAGCAATCAGAAGCATTACTCTGTGACTGAAGTGCGCTGGGGTGAAGTGTCTTGCCCAATGTTTAGGGCAGGCAGGATTGAACCACCGACTGTTCCAGCTTACATTTTTCTGAGAAACAGTTTGTAGAAACTATACTTTTTTACATATATATCGAATGAATTGAATTGAATGAATGATTTGTGAATGTGAGTAAGTCTTTGGTATGAAAAGATGACTGCAGGTTACAGTTCTGACTGCTGGACAGTGGACGTCTTTATAACATTGTATAAATCATAGCCTATACATGTAAATGTAGGCCTAAAAATAACCTGTTATTTAATGTTATTTACATTTTATAAGCTTGTTTACTTTTTCTAATAAAAGATTATTGATCTAGTTCAACCTGTCCTGACTTTATTTACATAACCTGAAAAAGTGGGCAGTAGGTGACTCACATTTTGCCTACTTAACTTATCCTGATTTAACCTTTTGATAAAATTGTACTACTTTTACTCCTACATGAGTAATATATAGTACAGTGTAACAGTACTCTTACTTGAGTAAAAGTTTTAGTTACTCTTCCCACGAGTGACAAAAGTTTTGAAAAGATCTGAACATTTGATGAAACACTCCTTCAGGTATGATTTAGTGTTTTCTCATTTATGTGGTGTATCAGAGGTTCTAGTTTCCACCAAAGAAAAGATTTGGCTTGAATACTGCACCACCAGGTCTAAATCTAAATGTAAAGACTATTCCAGGTCTAATCTAGGCCTGAACCAGGTCTAAAAGTGGACTATATCATCTCCACTGTAGTTCTAAACAAGACATGATCTAAAGGAGGACAAAAAGTGGATAAAACTAACTCTAAATTAGGCAAACCCACAAAAACTGAAGAGTTCCTCAAGTCCCACCTGCAGGAGCTCACGTGCTGTACCACATTTGTCCTTTGAAAAAAAAACAGATTTGTGCATCATTTAAGTTTTACACATTTATATTAATATTATTATGAAACAATTTACTATTTGGCGACTCTACAAACCTCTGACCCTGAGATGTGGTTGTTAATATTTAACAGATTCAGATTTAGATTGACCTGCAGCTGAGGACACGTCCAGCACCATCTGCAGTTCCACGTGTCAACACCAGACCGCGCTACTGCCGCCAAAACACCAACATCCGGTCTCAGGCGGAAGTGACGTATGTTCTTATCCGACAACAAACTGCTGCTAAATGAATGCACTGAAAAATACACTTATTTAATCTATAATCGGAGTGTAAACGGATTAAACTGAACGTCCAGCCGGAAGGGGATGGCGGACCCTGCGGTGTCTTCGGGAAGCTCCGGGGTAAAGGCTTTTTTTTACGTTTTATTTACGCTTTATGCGCGGAAATATGCTGTTAGCTTCAGTGTTAGCATGCTAGCACAGTCCAATGCTAAACCACTAAACCAACTATTTTATGAAATTACTAAAATGCAACCTTATTGAGCTTGATTTCAACATAATATATGAACAATTTTGCTGTTTTTTTCTGCGTGGAAGGGGGTTAAATCCATAATTATGTGACCTGTCCTTCTTAATCTGTAGAGAACAACAGACGTGGTTGCTAATAACTGAAATAAATGGTGAAAGTTGTTATTATTGGACAGAACGTGACAGAACAGCCACAAATAAACGTGCCAAGAATATTATCATAACTCTACAAAATAAAACTTTGTTCCTTGCAAATACTCTAGTTAAAAAAGAAGCTAGAAATCGCTACATATTCCTCCAACCTGAGTAATATTATGTTAAATTAACAGCATTCTTACTTAAATGTTTTAGTGACAACAGATCACAGAGGTTTTACTATGGTCAATGAACAAAATTCAATAGTGCAATATTTAAAATGAATATTAATAGTAAAATATAAATAACAAAAGAAAAATTCTAATCTTTGTCCAGTTGATAGATTGATTATATTTTTCTTTTTCTATGGATCCTACCTGGATGACTGACAAATTACACAGGCAATAAAAACATGCATAAAATAAGGTGTTTTTTTTTATATATATATGTGTGTGTATGTGAGCCTCTACTTCTGTTTTCACATTTGCATATTGTAATGTTCTTTATTATATGTTTGTGTATTTTTGTAGCGTGGCAGTAGTAAATCAAGCTCCAGTCCTTCAGAGAACTACTGCCTGGCTCGACGGCGCACCCTGCAGGTGGCTGTGAGTGCACTGCTCACAGAAAGTGGCTTTGAGAGCGCGGAAAAGGCAGCGGTCGAGACGCTCACGGAGATGATGCAGAGCTGTACGTATCGCGGTTCTCCCACCGGGATTTAATATATTCCTGCAGACATGAGACTCGTTTCACAAACCTACAAACCGGTTTCAAACTGAAGTAAAAATGTTAAACCCAAGGCACTGGGCTCTGCATGTTTTTATGAGGGTACAAACATAAAATAATCAGACCATCTTCAAGAAACCATCAGAAGAAGACCTACGTCATCCCAATTTATTAGCATGTTAAACTAAGCCTGAGTTTAATTCCTGATGCAGAGTTATCCCACTCAAACAGAGACAACTCAGAGATGGTCCAGAACAGCCTCATTTTCCTCCACACATGTGTAATAATGCTGTTATTCTGCTTACACTGTTGCTTCGTAAACATACAGGTCACAGATCAGACACCGTAGCCTTAATCATGCTTCAAACAGGCAGAAGTGAAGGGCAAACAGGATTATTTTGGATATAATTTGTAACTATTTAATTATACTTTTAACAAAGAATGATTTTAGATTTTATTGGACCAGCACTGCTTGCCTTGATTGTCCTGACAGCAAGCTACTGATTAACAGTATCCATCTTTCCTCTTGTGTTTCAGACATAACTGAAATTGGGCGCTGTGCTAAAGCTTATTGTGAACATACAGCCAGGAGTGTCCCCACTTTATCTGATGCTGTGGTCACTCTCATAGAAATGGGTAAGTCAGAATATACTGCATTGAACTTTAACTGTATCAGTCATAATTATTGTACTGAAAATGTTCATTATTGTTTTTCACAGGTTTGAATGTGGACACTTTACCTGTTTATGCCAAAAGGTCTCAGAGGATGGTGATAACTGCTCGTAAGTACATCCTCAAATCAATCAATATCCAAATGACACAGTATTTTTTTTTTTTTTTAACGTCAGGGAAGCTCTCTGTACAGTTAGGTTTCTGTCCAAACTATTCATCCATCTGTAGTTTTTGTCCAAACCAAAACATTGCAACATCCCAACTTTGGCTAATGGTGTAAGTCAATTTAAAGGTCCTGCACCAGATTTTATCCCATGTATTTGAGCAAACTGTCTTGCCCCAGTACAGGTATATTCTATAAGCAGCTTTTAAATAAGTCTGCTGCGTAGTGTCTGCATTGAATTAGAAAGCATTTTATTGTCCAATAATCAGGAACCTTAGCAAGCTAGTTGTTGTTTTTTACCTCCACATCTCTCTGAGAGTTGTGAAAAGTGCCTATAAACTCATCACGGTGAATAATTAGGATGCTCAGAATGCATGAGAGGAATAGTGAGGTGAGGAATAGTAACTTTGGACCACTGCAAACTGTTTAAAATGAACTGTTCTGTTCTTTTTAAGACAGGTAAAAATCAGCTTCAGCATGTTTAATTTGATATGAGATTTACAACAAAACCAGCTGCCAAAAGTGCTTCCAAAAGAAGCTTAAAATGGGTATTATTGAGAATAACATGGCAGCATAGATTAACATTTAATTACAAACAACTCTGCTTTCAGCTCCTGTGACGAACCCTCCGGTGACGCCCAAAGCCCTCACAGCCGGACAGAAGCGTACTCATCCCGCTCACATACCCAGCCACTTCCCAGACTTCCCCGACCCCCACACCTACATCAAAACTCCTGTAAGAAAAAACTACTTGTGTTTAATACTGTAACAGCTTCCCTCCAGTTCAGATTAAAATTACTGTTTTTTGATCCTCATCCTAATAACTACATAACTTGCTACACTCTTTCCACTTTAGACCTTCCGAGAGCCTGTGTCCGATTACCAGGTGGTCCGAGAGAAGGCTGCCACCCAGAGGAGAGACGTGGAACGAGCACTGACGAGGTTTATGGCCAAAACCGGAGAAACTGAGACTCTGTTCAAAGACGACGTCACCACCTTCCCCTGTGAGTAATTACCTTTACCTTTATCAGTTTGACAATTTGATTTTTTTTTCTTCGGGCTCTTGCTGAGTTTTATACTTCAGTCCTCACAGAGAACTGAAGGTGCTGACACTCCTGTAATAGAAAGGCAGCTGTGTCTGTACAAGGGATGAGCGATATATCGACTCCAGTATCAGTTTTGGTGATGATGATTATTACTGGGAAATTATTAGCAATTAGGCAAAAAATGTGTCTGTATTTATTTGGAATATAAAATAATGTGTGACATGTCTGTACAAACATATATATATTATTTATTTTTTTAAATTTTGTTCCCCCTCCCTTCACTTGGCCTTTGTTCAGGCTCACCTGGATCCTTTCCGAAACCATTTTCCAACCTTCCACAAGTGGATTTTGAAAAAGTAATCCATGCATTTATAATGTAGCATCTGGATTATTGTAATTGTTTGTCAGTTGGGCTGGACCAGGGCTCCCTGCAGCACTCACAGAATGTCCAGAACACTGAGCTCATCTGCTGAAAAAAAACTAAGGTGAATGAGCCTTTTCTGTGGCAGCACCCAGACTATGGAACAGCGCCCTCTGCCTGTCAGATCCTGTCAGTCTTTAAGACTAGACTGTAAACTCACCTCCTCTCCCTGGCATTTAATATTAGCTAGACCGGATACAAAATTGCCATTGCCTCAGTTTTTGGGATTGGTTCCTGCACAGAAGAGAACCAAAAGGTCACATTCAAGAACCTTTCTGTCGGCTAAAACTCTTCACAAAAGTCTCATTTGTGTCGTCTTGTTACTATATGGAATTTTAATAAGTTTGGTCATATTATTTTTTTATTTTCTAGTAATCGCAGCAAAGCCCAGTGTGATTCCATACCTCAGCGCCCTCTTGCCCTCAGAGCTGGAACTGCAGAGTCTAGAGGAGACGGATTCCTCTGAACAGGACGACCAGACGGACAGTGAGAACGTCACTGGACACAATATCACTGTATGTTATGTTTTACTGGTTTAATAATAAGCAATAATATAACAATAAGTCGCAAAAGTACTGAAGGAAAACACTGAGTTCCACATAATGTCTAAAGCAGAACAGAGCAGATCTGAACCAGCACTGAGGAGGACTAAACATGGCGCTCTACAGTGGAGCAAAACTAGGACCAAACCAAAGTTAAATCAGATTCAGTATAAGTCAGGTTTAAACTAAGACTAAACCCACATGACACTGATCCAAAAGTGAGTAGTTAGTAATGAAAAGAAATCATGAAACTGCGATGCAGCAATAGATACTTTGCAGCTGATGTCATCAACATTTCCTGGGTGTGTGATGCTAACTGTAGGCACTGTTCTGTTTGAAGCTATTTTACTCAAGTTGCTCTAATGTAAGCTTTAATTTAACTCAATCTGACCAGAAAGAACTGATTTAACTGAACAGGTGAGCTGATTTTGTACAGTTAAACAAGTACCTCTCAAGTCACATTACAGTCCCAAGCTAACTAGCATTAGCCAACAGTTTTTCAATTACACTTAACATTTTTGTTGCAAATCAAACACCTAAACTGGGACCGTGAACGCTCGTTTTGATCAGACTCCTGAAAATGTGCTGTTTAAATCCATTTTGTGTTTTTTCTTGAGTGTTACAGCTTTTTGACAGCGTTTGCTAATGTGTGCATTGTGTCTCCATGGAAACTGCTAAACATTTCACCACAGGGATACATGCAGGACACCCTCGTTGCAGGTATATCTACACAGTTTTTACCCTCAGTGGGATGCAAGCGAAGTATCAGTATATCTCTATGTAGTTTACTCTGAACAATCACCCAATTTATCGCTGCAACAACAATCAGGACTAACAACCCAATGGTTCAGGACTAACATGATCTCACAGTAATATGATCAGACTTGAGCTTTTGTGTTTTCTGTTTAGGATGATCCCAGTGCGGACAAAGAGAATTCCCTCCTTCCTCCCAGCGGCGTCGTTCCATCCTCAAAATCCAGCGATGAAAACATGATCGACAATCCATATCTCCGCCCGGTCAAGAAGCCCAAAGTCCGGAGAAAGAAATGAGAGACTATGGACTACGATACAAGGACTTTAGACATTTATACAGTGGTACATTAGCTCAACAGTGCCCCCTACCTGTTTTTGGAGGTAAATTTCAAATAAAGGTGCATTATGTGACTTTTCTGATGGGCTGAACCTACAACAACCTTCAACTGAAAATACCTTGTTATTTGTTTAGTCATTTCAACCGTCTCCTCTGTTCTTTTTTTCTGTCAAGTATTTTTTGAAGAAAAATCATAGACAGAAAATGGTTTTGTAAATAAAAATATTGTTTTTATTATTACTAAATGTTTGTGAGATTTTTTGAGACGTGTAAAAGGAAAAATACAAACTTAACGCCCAGAAGTGAAATAGTTTGTCCATATAAAGCTTTTATGTCATTGTCAATAGTACAGACTGAGGTAGGCCAGTCTGCTCCTCTGCTTCAGAAAGTCCTGCTCTGTCGGCATCTGGAGGAAAAAACACAAAAAACAAGAAGTAAACTATATTAACATCCTTCACATATTACAGATTTGTTTGAAAATTGTATATTTAAAATTTACAGACAGACTTTGCTAGAAATTATAATTACATTGTCTGCAAATGGAATTAAATATTTTTTTAATACACCATTTTGACATTGATAAACTGTTTTATTTGCAAAACATGGCTGTTTATTTAAAAGATACAGATAAAAAAATGTAGACAAGCTATAGCACAAGAAAGAATCTACCTTTGCCACGCCAATTAACAATTCAAAACAAAATATATCGGTTTTAAATTGTCAAAAGACCTCAAAATGACACATATAAACAGGAAGCTGAAACCCATGAATGTGGATTTTGCAGTAGAACCGTTTTGCAATATGGTAACGGCCTCTTTGTGTTGCTGAACTCATTTTGTTTTTCATGTCAGAAGTACAGCAAAACTTAAAAATATAAAAATATCAAATCTAGATTGTAACCTTTCCTGAATAGTTTTGGTACAGTGTTGATCTATATTGAGCTAGTCCACGACACATGGTGCTATTAAAGAAACCAGTATTATTGTGAGTTGAAAATGTCATTCTATTGTTTAAAAAAATGTGTTTTGTTTTAAATTATGGTAGAGAAATCGGTTTCGAGTCTCAGGCCTTTTCCCTTAGTGGCCCCGTTACCCACCTTGACCCTGAGGCACCTCTCGTTCGAGCCGGGGCAGCCTGCTCCAGTCCGGACTCCCGAAGCGCATGGGCCAGCTCACCCTCCTGTGCACCTCCGTCTCACACACGCTGTAACTACCAGGGCTGAGGAGAAAAGACGACAGAACTCCAGAGACAGAACTATAAAGACGTCATGGTCATGTGTCATCGCTGATCTTGTGATGTGATAATTGCTGTCATATTAAAAGAGGTTTATGATAATGTAAAAAATGTAGTTGTTCTCTATGAGTGAGTCACATGATTGTAATGGAGGCTTAACAATTTTACACAGCCAATGTCAAGATCACATTAAACTGAATCTCACTCTCCCTCCACACCCTTCTGGACACTCTGCCCTCCACCCATCTCCAAAAAACTGTCATACTTCCAAATCCCCGGTCCACAAACAGCTCCACTGGCTCCCTGTGCAAAACCGTGTCCAACACAAGCCCCTCCTCATCACCTACAAGTCCCTCAGGTCACAAGTATCCTGGTTCCTCCTTATCTCCCCAACCTGTTCACTCCCCTCACCAGGACAAAGTACCAGACCTCGGGGGCCTTTGTTGCAGTTGAAACTCATTCCCACAAACCACAAGGAGCTCGGACTCTTCACTCAGTCACTGCTAAAAACTCACATGTTCAGTCTGGTATTTTTCCCCTGAATTCTACCATCACTGTATTTTTTGTTTGTAAAGGGATTTTGAGCATCTAAAAATGTGCCATATAAGTCTGATTTACATCTCTGTTTAAAATATTTCCCTGGTCTCACCCTGGTATCACCCACCGGATGCCCTAGTCTCACCCTGGTCTCACCCTGGACTGTGAGGGTGAGACAAGAGACCTGGTCTTACCCAGGTCTCTGGTCTCACCCTGGTCTTACTCTGGTCTCACCCTGGGTCCTGGTCTCACCCTGGGTCCTGGTCTTACCCTGGTCTCACCCTGGGCCCTGGTCTCACTCTTGTCTCACCCTGGGCCCTGGTCTCACTCTTGTCTCACCCTGGCCTCACCCTGGGCCTCTCACTCTGGTCTCTGGTCTCACCCTGGGCCCTGGTCTCACTCTTGTCTCACCCTGGTCTCACTCTTGTCTCACCCTGGTCTCTGGTCTCTCGTCTCACCCTGGGCCCTAGTCTCACTCTTGTCTCACCCTGGGCTCTAGTCTCACCCTTGTCTCCCTTGTCTCACTCTTGTCTCACCCTGGTCTCACTCTGGTCTCACCCTGGTCTCACCCTGGTCTCACCCTGGTCTCACTCTTGTCTCACCCTGGTCTCACCCTGGTCTCACTCTTGTCTCACCCTGGGCTCTCGTCTCACCCTGGGCCCTAGTCTCACTCTTGTCTCACCCTTGTCTCACCCTGGTCTCACCCTGGTCTCAGGTCCACGGTGCCAGGTCCCATGTTAAACCTCTGGGCTGTGGAGTTAAATGGAGTTTTTCCAGGAGGGATGATCCGGGACGAGGCCTGATCGGGCTGGTACAGCTGAGGGGAGGGAGTCAGGCCCTGGGACAGAGACAGGAATTAAAAAGTGTTTTTAGATTTGTCAAGAAGAACTAAACATATAGGACCTGGGTTACACTATTTTCTGATCTATGTCATAATGTTTCCTCATCACAAACAGACCTGGAGTTGTGTTTTGTTTCATTCACATGTTTAACACACAAACTCTGCACATTTAGGTTCTTCTTCTCTCAAATGGAAAACACCCTGTTCCACCTTGTGATGTCATGTGGTGATACTATCTAGGTCATCACCTGTACCTGCCCCACAGTCTGGGAACCACTCAAATGGAGGATATAGAGGCTTGTCCTAACACAACCGCTCCTGATCAATATGGACTAAGAGGAAGGATATCGTTGTAATTGTTTTAAAAATGTAAAAGCCAGCTCCACAAATGTATATTCCAATAATAGCTTCATTTATCATGATGTTGTTCAGGGCACTTATGTAGTACTTATGAATACTTTACCTTGCTGACAGCTGGAAAGCGTTTTGCAGTCCGGGCTGAGAGTCCATAGCCTTTTCGACTCATGGGAGTTTTCTCTAAGTCGTACACGATGGTGCCGAACTGCAGCAGAGGAAAAGGTACAAAAGAGTCAGTACTTTATTCTGAGGTGGATTAAATAAAATCAGATCATACAACGATCAGATTATACAACGATAAAGTCTGTGGACACAGCTCGAAGGCAGGATCTGGATTAAACCAGGACTAAACCAGGTCTAAACCGGGACTAAACAAGGACTAAATCAGGACTAAACAAGGACTAAACAAGGACTAAACCAGGAACTAAACCAGGGACTAAACCAGGACTAAACCAGACTTGAACCAGGCCAGGACTAAACTCAGGACTACCTCAGGACTAACTCAGGACTCAGGACTAAACCAGGACTAAACCAGGACTCAACTAAACAGGACTAAACCAGGTCTAAAGCAGGACTAAACCAGGACTAAATCAGGGACTAAATCAGGACTAAACCAGGACTAAATCAGGACTGAACCACCAGGACTTGACTAAACCAGGTCTAAACAAGGACTAAATCAGGACTAAACCAGATTGAACCAGGACAAGAAAAACAACCAGGGAACTAAAAATCAGGACTAAACCAGGACTAACTCAGGACTAAACCAGGACTGAACCAGGACTAAACCAGGACTAAACCAGGACTAAACCAGGACTAAACCAGGACTAACTCAGGACTAACTCAGGACTAACTCAGGACTAAACCAGGTCTAAACCAGGTCTAAACCAGGACTAACTCAGGACTAAACCAGGACTAACTCAGGACTAACTCAGGACTAAACCAGGTCTAAATCAGGACTAACTCAGGAAACTCAGGTCTAAACCAGGTCTAAATCAGGACTAAACCAGGTCTAACTCAGGTCTAACCCAGGACTAACCCAGGACTAACTCAGGACTAACTCAGGACTAACCCAGGACTAACTCAGGACTAACTCAGGACTAAACTCTGTGGACTGTGTGGGTTTTACCCGGTGGCTCTCGTAGGTCCCTGGTCCCACGTTGGGGCAGGTGTCTCGCTGGTGCTCGTTTCCGGTTCTGTTTGGTGGATAACTGAAGGGCACAAAGCTCCTCTCCTGCGTGCTCCCGAAGTGAACCTTACGCACGGGAGCAGGGGACGACATTATGAAGACTTTGAGTAAAAAGGAAAAATGAAACAGCAGCAACTTCAGCTGGAGGCCTGGAGTCAGCTGACCCGGGACTGTTTGAACTGTAACCTAGCAACACGACACTAAGCACGTGACCAAACACGTGACCAAACACGTGACCAGTGTTTATGAGACTCGACCGGAAAAGACACGAGTTTGATGTTTTTATTTGAGGTGGAAGATGCACTTGGTTTT
This sequence comes from Periophthalmus modestus, assembly GCA_019594935.1. Classification (NCBI taxonomy): domain Eukaryota; kingdom Metazoa; phylum Chordata; class Actinopteri; order Gobiiformes; family Gobiidae; genus Periophthalmus; species Periophthalmus modestus. The sequence continues at coordinate 31,981,968 of JAIEZT010000084.1, forward strand.
GTAAAAGTACAGATACTGGAGCAAAAAATAAATAAATAAATAAATAAATAAAGTAAAATAAAGAAAAATAAAGTAAAAAAATAAAGTAAAAATAAAAAAATAAAATAAATCAAAATAAAAAAAAAAAAAAAAAACAAAACCCCAAAAAAAAAAAAAAAAAAAAAAAAAAAAAAAAAAGAAACCCCCCCCCCCCCCCCCCCCCAAAAAAAAAAAAAAAAAAAAAACAAAAAAAAAAAAAAAAACATTAAAAAAAAAAAAACACAAAAACCTCAAGTAAAAATAAAAGTATTAAAATGCCCGTTTAAAAATACAGGCTTATTTAACCTCCTGGGACATTTTGGGTTGTCCAGGCCACAATACATTTTTTTTTTCTCTCCTGGGTCCTGGTGTCCACATATGAGGTCATTATACTGCCCCTTAGTGGTGACAGAACAGTACAACACATTATAGTTTAGATTTATTTCAGAGAATGAGACACATTGTTCCAAAAGGCACAATTGTTTTTTCTCATTTGTTTTTACTCAGGACAAATGTTGCTGTTTCAGGCACTTAAACAGTTTTTGCAAATCATTATTCAAATGTGACTTTATTGTGTTCTATCAAAATGATTCAAACGTAGAGCGAATGTCCTCATATGTGGACATCATTTTTATCATAATGTAAAAAGATAATTGTTATGTTTTTACTCTTATCAGGTCCAATCAGCCCAAATAACAAAGAGAAATGAAAACATGTTATTATTATTTAACTTAAAAATCTTGTTGAAAACTTTACCATATTTGATTCATCTTTTTTTCATTTTCAAGTGTTTGAAGATCTTAGTTTTTATTGTTTTAAGATGTGTTCATGGTCTACACCGTGTGGGATAATGATAATTATGTGTCAGTAACAGGGTTTGAATCAGGAACTGTGGAAACAAAATGATCTAAGGCACTTCAGAAAATAAATACAAAATAGTATGTGAATATTAAATAAAAGTTTTTTCAAATGTACCTGGAGCGTTACTTTTTTACTGTGTTTAAATGTTACACAATAAATGGAGGATGATAAAATCGGGCCCACGTTTGTAATAACTTAACTTTTATTGGCATTTGGAAGTTACCGCATCAGGACAAAGGCACATGCTTCACCGCTGCAATTTAAACATTCTCAACTTTTCAGACCAGACGTTAAAACGACTTAAATTCAGAAAAATATTTAAAGTTTAAGAGTCAGATTTTCTTATATGACAAACTTAATGTGTCAATGAAGTGAGACGTTTAAGAACAAAAGGATTAAAAACAAATTCATCAAAGACAGTGTAAATATGTGTAATTAAAGATCCACTGTGTAACTTTTCTGATGGAGTGTCAGTCACCATGGAGATAAGATTAAATAAGACGAGTTACGGTGTTACAGCACAGATCTGTGGAAAGGCGACCCCGCTCACAGTAACAGCGCAGGACTATCAAGGTGTTTTTCAGCAATAAAACCATCAAAAAACACCAAAAACAGACCTGGAGTTGTGTTTTGTTTCATTCACATGTTTGACCAACACTTTAATATTAGTCTGTAACATCTCCACACTCTGTTCCACCTTGTGATGTCATGAAGTGGTAGCTTTCAAGTTAACAGCTCCTTTTACCTTTAGTTCAGTAGATTTTGGAAATGCAATGGCTGAAACTATCCAAATGATTCTAGTGAAGGTGTATGAAGTTTAAAAACACAGTGGAGCACTTCCTGTATCACCACATGATGACATCACAAGGTGGAACAGAGTGTTTTCAGTTTGAGAGAAGAAGTACTAAACGTGGTTTGTGTGTGAAACATGTGTGAATGAAACAAAACACGACTCCGAGTGAGTTTTTGATGAGGAAACAACATCAGAACATAGATTAGAAAAAACGCATAATATTGGCCCTTTAATGCAATACTGCGGAAAATTCCAGGCAAATCGATAACATCTCCATGGAGACAAGCAGGCGACGAGCTCTCTGCTACAAAGGTTACACAGTGCTCCTTTAATCTAAAGTACTCTAAACCCAGTTAGGATGGTATTAGTCAGAATTCAAATCGTTTTAACACATTTACACAGTATTCTTACTTTTTTTTATGTGATACAGATAAAATATGGCAAACCAAAATATACAGGCACTTCAGTAGTTTTTTTTTTAAAATTGGCAATAGTTGTACAGCGTTCAGCTCACATTTTAAAGGCGTCTCTGTGCATATTGCTTCAGGAATATTAAAGGCACAGGCTGATTTTTGTCAAACATGTTTACAGTGAATGGAAAAAAACCTCTGGCACCTGGTAAAGACACAGGCCGCGGCTGGACAAACATTACACAGGGAAAAACTGACATAGCGCCCTCTACTGATATCGGCCCATAGCAAAGAAGGAAGACATTTGGATAATTAGATGTTCTAAAAACAAAAAAAACTAAATCTGTAAAAACACGTTGTAATATACATACAAGTTACAAATATTGGCACCGTTTTTAATTATTAGAATTTAAAAATCTGTTTAAATAAGAGAAATATTAACATTTTCCAGCATTAAAAACAAATGGGTCAAGCTAGTTCTGAGGCACTGTCAGGGGGAAGGTTTTAGTGGACCAGAAATCTACACAAATAAGGTCTAGTCTTGGTTTAGTCCCAGGTGTAGACAGTTTAGACCTGGTTTAGTTCAGGTTTAGTCCTATTCTATATTAGTTTAGGTCTAGTTTTGGTCCTGGTTTTGGTCCCTGGTCTAGTTTCTGGTGTAGATCTATTGTAGTTCTAGTCTAGTCCGATTCTATGCTATTTTTTTGGTGCATTAATACCCAAAAAACTGGACTAAACCTGGACTAAACTGGAAATAAACCAGGACTAGATCAGTACCAAACAAAGTCTATGTCAGGACTTAACTGGGCCAAACAAGTATAAATGTGAATGAACCCCAGAGTTCTGGTCTAGGACCACTTTTTAGGCCTTACTTCACTTGGCTTCAGGCCTTTTACTTACTCAGGCCTTGGCCTCAGGCCTTGGCAGGCCTTGGCCTCAGGCCTTGGCTTCAGGCCTTGGCTTCAGGCCTTGGCTTCAGGCCTTGGCTTCAGGCCTTGGCTTCAGGCCTTGGCTTCAGGCCTTGGCTTCAGGCCTTGGCTTCAGGCCTTGGTTTCAGGCCTTGGTTTCAGGCCTTGGTTTCTTGGCTTCAGGCCTTGGTTTCAGGCCTTGGTTTCAGGCCTTGGTTTCAGGCCTTGGCCTCAGGCCTTGGCCTCAGGCCTTGGTTTCAGGCCTTGGTTTCAGGCCTTGGTTTTAGTCCCTGACTACATCCCTGATTTTATTTTATACTAGTTTAGTCCTTGTTTTAGTCCCAGTTTCAGACCTTGGTTTTAGTCCTGGTTTAGCTCCTGGTCTAGGTCCTAGAAGAGGTTCGTTCTGGTCTCTACTGGAGTTAGTCCTAAAGTTCCCCACATCCCCACAGCCTTAACCTTCCTCACCAATATTAGCAGAGGGCGCTGCACATTTGAAATATCAACATATAAATACTTAAACTCTTGTTGTGTGTGGGGTTCACTCGGTCTGAGGCACAGAGATGGAGGGGCCTTTGGGGTCATCGAAGCGGTCCATCGTGTTCAGCTGCAGGATCATGTGTAAACCGTACACGAATATGAACAGCATGATCAGAGATGTGATCAGACCCATCCAGATCGCACCCGTGAAGAAGCCAGCGCAGTCACTCGCGTAGGAGAAGTTTGTGCCGTTATTCAGACCGAAGCCTTGGATCTGCAGGAAAACAACATAATACAGAGCTGAATCATTTGGGGGAAAAAGATCAAATTGGGATTTTCTGACAACGATAGAGATTACATTTGTGATTTATGTTTGATCTAAACTACTGGATTAGCTTTTTTTTTTTTGCAGATTAAGGCCCCATGGAGACACAGGGAGGGCATCTGACACACAGGGACATTTCAGGACATGTTTGTACCGATGTAAACTACAGGACTGGCAGTTTTTATGCAGAATAAGACACAATTTTGTTGTTTGTAGAGGAAATTATGATATTTAAAAATGAGAGCCTTTGTAATTTGCAGATTGTGTTCATTCAAATTGTGATTTTGTTTTGAGCCTTGAGCCGTCCTGTAGATAAAATGCTTTGAACTGGTCACATTCACGACGTTGTAATTTCAGATGGAGGGGATGTGGGAGTTTTCCAAATTTATAATCCACAAATGTTTACCTTTTAATTTTTTGGGATTTTGTAAAGCACATTTTTCAAAAAAAAAGCAAAAAAAAACAACAACAACAACAAAAACAAAAAGTGCTGTACCAAAGTGCTGTATAAAGTGGAATCTTACAAAATAAAACATGCAAAAACAGGACAGAACAATGCAGTACAAGAGTCCTGCTCAGCTTCTGTGGAAAATTCATTTGTTTGCACTGATTTTTAACAAAAATGTGAACATATTTAAAGACTGGGCCGTTCTAATAAAACAGAAGAAGATTGTTCCAGAGTCTGGGACCAGCTACAGTAAAAGTCCAGTCCCCTTAAAATTTTAGCAGGGACTTGGAACATCAAAATCATCTGGTCTCCTGATCTCAACAAAAAATGTTAAATAAATAAATCTATCAATGTGAAAGTGGCTGGATATGTATGTGAAGAGCCACAAAAGTGCAGAAATTTTATCTTATTACATATGTTTCGAACAGCTGGAGCCCAACTGATCTATGAGCCGGGCTCTAACCGACATGTCCGATGGTCACGTGGACGTTTATACTGTTACACAGCTCAGACCAGGGGCTACATCTGGTGAAAATGTGTGGGGGCCAACAGGTCGGCCTGATCATTCTTTGAACCATTAATATAAATGCAAATTAACTATTTAATTAATTATTCAACTACTATTTAACTATTTAATGAATTAATTAATGAATTAATTATTTAACTACTATTTAACTATTTAATAAATTTTTGTTTGACTTTTTATTGCAAATGGCTTTCACCTTTCAAAAACAAAATGAATGATACACAGATTATAAATATGAAAAACATTTAAACTGTGGTTTTGACAACCACAATAAAATAAATTCACTGAAATTTTAGAATTTATTGACCTCAGAAAGCAACAAATAACCTGCACTAATGTGAAGTGTGAAACTGAGATCTGACTGTCGTAAACGGGCCCAGTCTGGCTCAGAGACGTTAATTCTGATGCACAAATGTCACAGAGACGAGAGTCTTGTCCTCGCACGGTTCTTGTTAAAGTTAATAATCAAGATTGTTTTCTCAAACAAATATGTCGAACCAAACAAACTCAGCATTTTCTTAGCAAAGGTTCGAATTTCTTTAAACTTGTCTTTATCCAGTTGCCCATGAAAGTCAGCGAGAGCGAGGCCGGATCTGCTGCCATCTTCTGGTGAAATATAATATTACTTGTATATGTGTATTTTACACTGGTACGGGCCACACATAAATATTTTTATTCCAGAGGCTGTGGGCCAGTGAAAACTTGCACACAGGCCGCAATTGGCCCCCGGGCCGGACTTTGGGTGTGCCTGGCTTAGACGCTCTAGAATACAACCATTTAATCCAATTTACAGACAGATATATTTTACAGCCTTTTGAGATTAGCCAAACCCATTAAAAAAAAGCAGTAAAAAAAAAAAATAAAAAAAAAAGTTGTACCTGAAAGTCGACGAAGTTGAGCCTCCAGCTGCCGTTGTTGTTGATGGGATGAGCAGAGCGTCTCTAAAGCTGCTCACAGACTGACAGTGGTACGAGTACTCGGCCGGAGCATAAATATTTCGACTGGAGAAAGCGGCGGTCGCTGTGTTCAGACGTAACTGCACCGAGTCCAGAGAGAACCACCGACGAGCCGACACCGGGAAGAAACGCTGGCTCATGAAGAAACTGAGACACAAAACGAGTCATTTTCATAGTTGTTCTGATAAAATAAACTGTAACTGTTTGACTCACCTTAGAGTGATGCTGCCCTCATAGGCCAGGACCAGTCTGTGTGAAAAAAAAACAACACAAACGTAAAAGTTCTGATCAGAGGATTCAGTTCAAAGTTCAGAACAAGTTTGTACAGATGTAAACTACAGGGTCAGCAGCTTTTATGCAGAATAAGACCCCATGGAGACACAGGGCCATTTCAGACATTTTTATACAGAATAAAAACAGGATTTTGTTTGTGGAGGAAATTATGGTACTTGAAAAACTTGAGCCTTTGTAATTTGCTGATTGTGTCCATTCAAATTATCATTATATACATTATACAACGCCAGAGTCTAGCGGTTTGTAACTTTCGATTCTCGCGATCAGAATTCCTAACATGAAAATCGGCTCCAAATTTGCTCCTAGACTCGATGAGCTTCATTTGACTGGAGCTGAACGCTGTGGGTGACCTCACACAGACTGACTTTTATACAGTCTATGGGCTCAATATTTATCGTGTGTACAGTTACTTTGCACAAGAGGGAGATTCTTCTGGCCATTTTTATGTAAGAAGGTCAGATTTGCGCTGTAGAGACTAGAATAAATAACTTCTATGATTATGAGTTCATTGTGATATTCATTTGTTGCAGCTCAGGCCTTGCAGTGATGCAGGGTATTTGAAAATGAATTAACTGGGACTGTCGTTCTGTGTCAGAGGCATTTTCAAGAGTATCGTTTATCACTATATTTCTCAGTAGCAATATATTGTGCTTAGAAATGTGTTACTGAGACAGGTCTATGTGTGTGTGTCTGGAATAGGCCTGTTGAAGACAAATTTCTGTTGACAACGTATTATTTCCTTATATTCTAGACAGGCCACACATGTAGATTCATGTTGCTATTTTTTCAACAAATAAAAACAAAATCTGTCCCTTGCTTTGATGAAATGCCACTCTTTAACACCGCAGAGGTTCAGTATACTCAGTCCTTACACAGCGTTGGTCTCGTTGCACGTAGACCCAGCCACACTGGGAGTTTGGGTGTTCAGGTCGGTCCAGGCTGCAGTTGGAGAGAAGCTGACGTTGAGGTTCTGAGCCCAGAGCATGATGCAGGGGTTCCCAGAAGAGTTGAAAATGATCGGGGCGTGCACCGCCGGAGCCGGGGCCGGAGCTTGGAGCAGAGAGCGGCCGACCGGAGCAGAGAGGGAAGACTCTGCAATCACCTGGAGGAAGACGAGCAGTGTGTGTTAGGCCGATACTGGTATTAAAGTGATACACAGACGTATAAAGAAGTGGACTGAGTGAGAGTGACGTCACCCACGGCGTTCAGCTCCAGTCAAATGAAGCTCATCGATGCGAGAGCAGGTGTAGCGGTGAATTTGCCCGCACTGCTGGTTTGGCAACCAACACCGTCAAAAAAACCCTGTTGCTAACACTAGCCGGAGCCACCTCGGGGAACCAACGCAGCTGATATGTCTGTTATTAATGTTCATATCTTGTTATAGACACTATCGCTTAATAAAAACCCCAGGATCATGTAGAGCAGGTTAATATGAACATTTTAAAACGAAAATGACGAGTCTGACAGGAGGATTTACAGAGAGGGGCCACAGTTTTCTAATGTAAAGTGAATTGGAGCCAGAGTCGATGGAGCTGAAAGTGCAGCCCACGATCACTTCCTGTTTGTAACGCGGTGGCTAGCAGGTTAGCTCATTTATATATACAGTCTACGGTGTGATATCAGAGTTTTTTCCCCTGACATTATTAATTATTCAGTATTGAACATTTTCCTGATATTTGGCACCAGTATTTTCCATCAATGCATCAGATTTGTCTTTTTAAACAGACACTGAGTTACAATGGAAACAGAAGAAGTGTTAGACATAGATAAGGATGGATATTTTAAATCATTTTATTTTTTCTATAAAAGTGAAGTGAATTGGTGAACTTTACTATGTGTCGTTATGAATTTTAAAGCTAAATGTCAGTAATCAGCCACAGGAGTGAGACAAATTTTGGCTCAACACATCCCTCTTTTATCTTTTTAGTAAATATAATCCTGCAGTTTGAGAAGGTGGGAGACTGGAAACACAAACCCGAACTTTTGGAGTTTTATGAATATGCATAAGATTTTAGAGCATACAAGTTTTAAATAAAGGAGGAAAAGTTTCAAAGATTAAATATAAAACATGAATGCAATTATCTACAAGGAACAAGGAAAAAGCTTTAACTTTACTCACGTTTCTGGTGGATTATCATTGTTTTTATGTGAATATTGTTATTGGGATAATCTCAGAAATTGGGATATTCGTTTTTGTCAGTTTTGCCTCTAACCTGCATTTGAAAATATTTGAAATGAACGTTTTAAATGAGCAGAAGTGTGTCCATGTTTGCTCTTACCCGTGATGGCTGTAGGCCGGTGAACATGGCTGTGTAAGGAACAGTCTTGGCCTCCAGAGTTTTAAGAACACGCCCAATAACATCATCTGAACAAGGAGGGAAAAAAATGCATCTGTGTTTGTTTAAATAACTGCTGTGGGCGGAGGTAGGGGGTAGGGGAAAACAGAACTTCAAATCAGAGCACTCAAGCCTCAAATACAGGACAATACAGGATTACTCAAACATGCATGAATCTACTCATTTACAGCTGTTGAATAAAATGATGATGAGGGAACACTGGTTTAACACTAAGCCAGGGAGATATGTGTAGTTGTGTTGTAGTAGTAGTGAGTTCTACACATTCAGCAGTCTGGGATGGCTTTTTGCTGGCCAGGTATCATTATAACCTGGTCAAAAGCTAAACTGAAAGTCATTGTGCCCCATTAACATAAATCTTTGCATTTGTCATTTGTCACTGACTCACCGTTGGTCCTGAGCTCCTCCCTGCAGTGCTCGTCCTGGCTGCAGTAGGGCAAACTGATCAGCAGCAGGTTGTCGACGGAGGCGTCCATTTTGAGATCGTCCAAAGCGTCCGGGCTCAGGAGCAGCGGCGACACTCCGAGCTCCTGCTCCAGAATCGAAGGCACAGAAGAGGAGCCGGACCACTCTAAAGCTGGGAACACGGCAGACTGGGACTGCAGGGCCGCCTGAACCAAGGTTTGGATTGAACAAAATGGAAATATCAATAGAAATGTAAGATAAGTTACATTCACTTTTTTTTAAAAATAATTTCATGATTAAACCTGAACTGGAAGGCTGGTGATAGTGCTACTGTTTATTTATTTATTTGTTTGGTTTGTTTTTTTTTTTTTTATTTATTTGTCATCTAATTATTTTATTAAGATTATCAGGATTATTACAGGCCACAGTTTAAAAAAAAAAATCAACTGAAAATCAACGATGTTAAAGTATGTAACTTTTTTGCCAAAAAAAGACAAAAATAAAAGCCCATTTTTCATTATGGATGTGTTTATTACACTGAAACACACGTCGCCTTAGTGGAAAAACCTGACTCTTATTTGATCTGGAGGTTGTTTCCATGGAAATGTTGTTGTGAAATTTTGTATGGCACAAAACGCATCTATCTCCATGAAGTTCTGAAATGTGGTTTTAACTTTTTTTTGACGATATCATTTTAGAAGAACACGTATATTCAAAAAATGTAATTGAAATTTAAAAAATCAAGACTAAAACCAGTAAAAAACGTCATTCTATTTCAGTTCGAGAGGTTAGTGTGTGGAACAACTTTGACGATAAATTTAAAAGCTCCTTCACAATAGAAGCATTTAAAAGCAAGCATTTAAAAAGACATAAAACATGACTTTTTGACAATTACAGGACTCAGGAAGATTCATGTGAACTGTTACGGTTTGTAGTTTTTCTTTGTTCACATATTGAATCATATGTTGTAGAACTGATTCTTGCTGCTTTTCTTAGAATTCCTGTGTGTTATTATTAAAATTGGTTAGGCATTATAAGTCATTTTTACTTACTTTGGTCATGATAGAAATGTTATGTTCAACCTCATATAAGTTGAATAATGTTTGATTTTGAATGTAATGACTGAAAAAAAAAAATCTGCTAAAAAACCCCCAAAAACCTTCCATTTCCAACCCTAAGTCATTATATTTGTCTTTGGGCCTAAAGTCCTGTCAACTGAGGCTACATTTAATCATGATCTGTAAACCAGGTCAAAACATAAGAGTTTTGAATTGTGTAATTGTTTAATATTCTTCTTGACTAGAAGATCGTCAGAATGTGAGAACAAACAGATTAACGTAGTTAATATTTACCTCCAGGTTTTTAAAGGCACTGTCCTGTTTGTTTCCAAAGACACCACCGAAAACTGTGAAGTCATCTTGGCTCAACTGTTGAAAAAAACAAAACAAATATACATAAAAAAGAAGTCAAAATGTCACATTTTAGTATTACAATGAATAATTATTATGTCATCTATAGACAAAGATTTATACTGTAATCTCAATAGTATACACATTTATCTTAACATAAAAATCAATAACAATCCACAAAATACATGTTAATCTTACTACTACTACTACTACTACTACTACTACTACTACTACTACTACTACTACTACTACTACTACTACTACTACTACTACTACTACTACTACTACTACTACTACTACTACTACATAGAGCTACTACTGTGAACAGGGGGTTTTGCAGAGGAACTGTGAAAATAGGGAAGTCGTGCTAACACTCTGTCACACCAGGGTAAGAATAGCTTTACATCACATAGGAATTTTCTTATCAACAAAACTGGCAATATAATAATGGTGAATTTTGAAGTATTTGAAAATAATTGTGGACTTTTTTTTAATGTATTTGAGTTGCACTGCTGCAACAGATAAAGGGGAGAGTGAACTACACAGACCATGATCCTTGTTTTTTGAAGAAAATAAATAAATAAATTGAAGAATAACAGCTTTTGAATTGAAAACTTTATACCAACGAAAGTTAAACACGTGATACTAGGGTTGTCAAAAACTAGATACTCATTTGAGCAGGTATCAAATACTAAAAAAGTGACATTCACAGGACAGAAATGAGCCTTTCCTGAAGCTTTAGACTGATCTTGAGCTGCATCTTTCACAAGTATAAGACACATAGACTCGTATAAACACCATGGACACTATGAACCTACTGCACACTGAGGGATTACACAGATATAAGACACATGGGAACAGAAAAGAAAATACTGCCATTTAATGTTGGACATCACATTTTATTGTCTAAATAAAGAGTGTTTTTATTATTATCGTGGTGCTGGAATTGGTATTGAGTATTGAGTCTATTCCTTAGTATTGAAATCGACTTCAAATTTTAGTATCACAACACTAGTGAGAATGTAGGTTTTTATTTAGATTTTTGAAATAGATTTTGGTTCTGTCTACAGCCTACAACTCAAACTTACAATAAAGTGATTTAAAAGTGGGGAAAATTTTCAATACCCTTATATATAAAACAAATCCAACATGATTCCACAGACTTACCTTTTCCTGTAGAAAGAGCAGGACTGTGTGGGGCCCAGAGCCTAAAGCAGAGCTGAGGTAAGTCCTGAGCTCACTGAGAGACGTGATGTGACCAGCAGCAGACGAGGGGACGGGGGGCAAACTGGAAAAAGGGGATTTAAACAAATTAATGATACACAAGAGATGCAGTAGTGTTGTCATGATACTAAAATGTAAAACTTGATTACAATACTAAGAAATTGACTCAATACTCGATACTAGTTACCACAGTGATGATAAAATATGTGCCTTGTTCGTAATAGAATGTCATTTTCATATACAGAATAATAGTACTTTGTTTAGCTTAGCATTAAGTCTTATATTTGTTCTGATACAGCTCAAAATGACACTAAAACTATTCAGGAAAGCTTAAATTTTATCCTATGAAAATGACTTTTTAATATTGGTACCTGCTCAAATGAGTATCTAGTGTCAGTACTAGATTTAGTATCGTTTTGATCTGACTTTTGATACTTCTGACAACCCTAAGATGAAGCAACCTTTCTGCTCGTCTCCATGGAAATATTATTGCATTGCCTGGAATGTTCCACAGTATGGCGTTAAACATAATTGTCTTGCACTCACTTATTCTTACTGTGGGGTTGCCTCTCCACAGGTCTGGCCTGTAACTTGACCTGATGGAGTAACCCGATTTTCTCCATGGAAATAGACAAGTTTAATGCCATACTATGGAACATTACAGGCAAAACAATAAGATCTTCTTTGCCTGCAAGATCCTTCCACCAGAAAGGTTACAAAGTGCACCTTTAATATGTCGGGAAAAAACTGGAAATTTATGAAAATAACAGTTTGATTTATTCATCTTGATATGAAGTGTCTTAAATTTGACTTTTACTAACCTTTGTTTACTTGTTGTGTGACTTTAGAGCAGAGGCAGAACATTTGATAGGAATGTAACATACAAGTAGTAAAGTACTGTACTTAAGTAGAATTTTTAAGCACGTACTTCACTTAAGTACATTTTACAGTGGATATTTTTCACTGTAACTTACATTTCTACATTTGTTAGCAGGTATCTGTACTTTCTGCTGTACCATTTTAACTTTTTACCTCTGTATGTGTATGTTTTACTTCAGTAATAAAAGTGAGTACTTCATCCACCCACTATTTGCTTGATTAACCATAGAAAACACACTTAAAAGTACTAAAACTAAAAATAAATCATATATGTAGATATTTCAGGTCTACAAACAACATTGCTTTTGACTAATTCCTTGCCCCTAAAGTGGTTTTCAAAGGTTTTAAAAATCAAATATTATTTACAACCAAAATAAGGATAACTTTTAGTGATTTCTGCAGTGAATCTATATGAACAGACGTTGATGTTAGCATTAGCATTAGCATAAAGTCATCTGTTTAGCATCGACTCCCCCAAAAATCCTTTAACTTTTGCTCAAACTATGAACATTTCCTAAGTATTACCTGCCGGACGACCAGATCAACAGCGGCACATGCGTCGCCAAAGCTCCCGTGATCCAAAATAAACAAAAATAGGAGATAAAAGTAGATTTTCCTGACCACTGAGACTCTGCCATTTTCGTTAAACTTTTTCCGCACTGAGCAGCGCGTGCGTCACGTGATGCGCGTCAGCTGACCCTCACGTGCGCACCGCCACACGGCACTTCCTGTTTCTTTCTTTTCTTTCATTTAGCCCTTTGCCCTGCCCTAAACCCAGTGGAAATACAGTAACACCCAGATAATATGTCTCCTCTCTGTACGCGCAAATTGAGGTCAACGAAAAGATTTTTTTTTTTTGCTGATAAAATGCAGTTTTTGAAGAGAAACTTGAGCAAAGTGTGACTCATTGCACATTTACCCCCTGGTTGCAATCAAATATATCATTATTTACTACTTAAAAACATATTTTAACCACTGTCTGACTGAAATTGCATCAAGAGATTTAGAAAAAAGAAGAGTTAAAGTACTTGTGCTACACTTAAAAAATGAAATCCTATATTTACACACGTGTTTGACCACATTTTACCTTTTAATTTTAGTTTTATCTTGCAGAAAACTAAATTGAATGAGTTTATTAATGTTTTTGAAATATTATATAGCTAAAAAGTGGCGTTTTTGTGCATAGAAATGTGTATAGTCATAGTTTTTGGCTATTTCTTTGGTGTATTATGTGCTTTGTCATGAGGGGTTCACCTGGCAGCTGTCCATGGTGCTGATGCCCCCCATGTTGGTTCTATTGTCACCTATTATTAACATCATAAGGGCCACTATATCAAAAGCTGAAGCCATGTTCATATTTTGGCTCGAGGATGAATGCAAAATCGCTCCATTGTAATAAAATGGTGCGCTCTCTGTCAGTGAAAGCTACTCCCTGGCTTCCTCACAGCTGTGGTGGCCGCGGAAGGATACCACTCATCTGACTTCACGCTATTCTGCGCCTACAACGCAAAAAAAAAAGGCATGGGGATGAAATATAGGCATACATTTTGTGCAAACGCGCGTAAAGAGCAGCGGATGCCAGTGTTGAGCTGTGCCAAAGCGGTGTTTGCGAGGTGGAAATGCACGTAAACAGATGAATAAACGCAAAGCACAGGGGAGCAGTTTCATATTACAGAAAAGAGGGATGTAGCTGACCTATTGTGTCAGCCAGGCACGCGCAGTAAAACGGGATGCGCACTATATGCCGACGCGCAAGGACATTGTACCCGAGTGGCACGATCAGGGCCATCTTTGCTTGTCCTCGCCGGTGACAGTGTGTGTGTGTGGTCACTTCACATTTTGTCAAATTTCTGGCGAATGATAGTTTCCAGTTTTTAATTTCGGGGACAGATTCGGAGCAGTCGGTTGGGCAGAGCAGAGCAGAGCCGAGTAGCGGTGCGAGGATCCGTCTTGTATCCAGCGGCATCGTATCCTCCCTTCTTTGGGTACCCTTCATTTTCATTTTTCTGACACAGGGCGAGACGGAGAGGCGCTGCTTTCACCATGGATGAGGAATATGATGTGATTGTTTTGGGAACCGGGCTCACGGTGAGTATTAAAGCCTTATGCGCGCAGCAAGACGCACGTTTGGCGAGGCATTTTATCTCCTCCTATTGAGAATCTCTCCATTCCTCATTTACGCAGGACAAAATTGTGCAAGATTTGTTGTTTTGCTTCACGCTTTTAGCCTTTAGCTTTCCTCTGAACAGCCCCGTGCTGCGTTTCCATTTGTTGGGGACGGTACAGCGGCGTGCGTAAAGGCAGTAGCATCTTCAAGGCGTAACCAATGAGTTCTTATAAAGGCTAGAGACGCCAGTGACCCTGTTACCGTGGCAATCGCGGCGGCCATCTTGTGATTGTAAGAGCAGGACTGTATAACTCTAATATTGGATGGATCTAAGGGTTTTAATGCACATATCTTGGTATATTTGTGCTCTTAATAATGCAGAGAATTCTACGTCTTTCTGTCAGGACATCTCTAACTTATGAAAAGGAAAAACTCTAACCTTAAACACTGCATTTGTCTAATAAGGAAGAACCCTAACCCTAAACTCTGCACTTGTCTAATCATGAAAAGGAAGAATCCTAAGCCTAAACACTGCACTTATGTCTATATGCTATGCCAAAATAACCTATATAGACACAACCACTGATACTTGTTCTGTATCCTTCCCCCTTAGATTATATCATTACCTAGATCAGCATTAGATCAATTAAACAAGCTTAAAATGGCCAATTATTATAGTATATATCTAAGAATCCCTGCTCTCTCTTAGTTTGCATGAGTTCTTGAGTAGATTGCTTATTTTTTCCACAGTTAAAGCCTGTCTTCAGGACCTGTCCACTGGCTGCTGTAAGTTCCCATGGAGATGCCGTGTTCCTCTGTGCGTCTCTAGCCTTTTTTAATCCCTCATTGGGCGTAACCCCTTTGCAGCGTGTGATGGTTGTGCGCGCATAGGCCTCGTTTGGCGTCGGAACAGGCCGTAACATCACTCCATTCAATGACTGAACACTTTCCATGCTCTGTAGACGCTGACGACGCCTCTACAGTTTCCTCCTATGCGACAGAAACACGCCTAAACCTGTCAAACATCCACGCTGTCGCTTTATTTTGCGTTTTGGCTTGTTCCATGGACCTATCCAAGGTTTTAATAAGCCTCACAGAAACCCTACGCTGTGGCAAAACAGTTGTAATCACAGTTTGCAGTAGCTGTTGTCGTTATTAGCTGCTATAAACAATGATAGTACTGTAGAGGTATATGATTTGACGCATGCGCACTGGGCATCTGGACCTCCCTGGCTGCAGACTTTGCGCACACCCCTCTGATTTAATCATGTCTCAAACTAATCTTTGCCTTTGTTGTGTTCATGATTAATCGGATGAAGGATTAATATGGCCCTGATGGAAATAATAATCGAATTAAAAAACATGTAGAGCTATTTGTGGCTGTGTTAGCTGATTAAAGAGACAGGAACATTAAAAAATCTGCAGAACTGAAGGTAGAAATACACCAAAAGACAGTCTAAAATACACTTTATTGGTTATTTGTCGTGGATAAATAGGCGGCAGGTGGCACTTGCACAAAAAGAGGGTTGAGGGTTCGATTCCCACGTCTTACCGGGTGGGTTTTTATGTTTAAGTTAGAATCTAAGACCTAAAACTTTGGTAAAATCCTTCGTTTGCGTCATCATGACCAAATGTAATGGTGGGTCCCTGGTCTCCTCCTGCTCCAGACACATTTAACCCCAGTGTCATTGAACGACGGGTCAAAAGTAGAGGACAAACTACTCTGGAGGTGTAATAAACCACACTCAACACATAGAGCTGTACATGTGGTAAATCTTTAGTGAAATAGTAGTATCTGTGTACTTATTTTTAAAAAAACATTGAACCAGACAAGTCGTAGCTGGTCAGAAGTAGAAAATAAAACAAAAAAAAAAAAAAAAACAGGAAGTAGCGCTTCTTCTTCTTTCTTCCTACTCATCTGTGTCATCAATATACAAATTTTCATTGAAGTACAGGGAGCGTTTATGTGCGCGGTTGCCAGGGTGACGAGTATTACCTTTACAGCCGGTGCAGTCAACAGATAATCAATAATGATCAGTGAAGGACACGATATAGTATTGGACTGGTGTCATATTACAACGAGTACTACTACTACTACTATTACTACCACTACTGTAACTACTACTACTACTACTACTACTGCTGCTACTACTACTACTACAGCTACTACTACTACTACTACTACTACTACTACTACAGTTACTACTACTACTACTACTGCTTCCACGACTACTACTGTAACTACTACTATTACTACTACTACTACTACTGCTGCTACTGCTACTACTACTACAGCTACTACTACTACTACTACTACTACTACTACTACTACAGCTGCTACTACTACTACTACTGCTTCCACGACTACTACTGTAACTACTACTATTACTACTACTACTACTACTGCTGCTACTGCTACTACTACTACTACTACTACTACTACTACTACTACTTCTACTACTACTACTGCTTCTACGACTACTACTACTGTAACTACTACTATTACTATTATTACTACAGCTTCTTCTACTACTACTGTAACTACTACTATTACTACTACTGCTACTACTACTACTACTACTACTACTACTACTACCACTACTACTGCTACTACCACTGTAACTACTACTACCACTACTACTGCTACTACTACTGTAACTACTACTACTACTACTACCACTGCTGCTACTACTACTACCACTACTATTGCTACTACTACTGTAAGTACTACTATTACTACTACTGCTGCAGCTTTTATTACTACAACTACTGCTGCTGCTACTACAACAACTACTACTACTACTACTACTACTGCTGCTACTACTACTGTAACTACTACCACTACTACTATTGTAACTACTACTACTACTACTACTACTACTACTGATTACTTCTACTGCTGCAGCTTTTATTACTACTACTACTACTACTACTATTGAGTACTATATGAGTGTTGGGAAATATACTTTGAACATGTATTTCGTTACTGAATACCTGAATTCAAATGTATTTTACAGCATATTCTGCTACATGGTCCAGTCAGAGTACTGTACTCTGAATACTCAAAGTACTTTCCACATGGAGGTGTATTTAAAGTACAGTGTAAAAACGAGGACAGGATTAAACTTTATTTTTGTTGTGTTTTTTTTTCACTGATCAGAGAAGGAAAAACTCAAAGCTGCTCTCACAGTATTTTATATTTTATCTATGCAGTTTGAAGCCTGAATTGTGTAATCAAGTACTGCCATGTATTCGTTTGATTTTAGGGAAGTAACTATATTCTGAATACCACAAAATGACAAAGTAACTGTACTAGAAAACAGAGCAGACAGTTTTCTGTATATTGTATGTGTGTTGAAGTAAAACATGTTTTATTTAGTTTATTTGTGACGAGTGAAACATTTTCTTCTGTATTTAAAGACGTTTTTGCTTTTATTTCTTTTTTTTTCACAGGAATGCATTCTGTCGGGGATCATGTCTGTGAACGGGAAGAAGGTGTTGCACATGGACAGGAACCCGTACTACGGAGGAGAGAGCTCCTCGATCACACCCCTCGAGGAGGTACTCTCAGCTCGGGGCAAAGTGTTTCACTACCCCCTGCTGCCTCTCAGTTTACCCCCACTGTCTGTGTGTGTGTGTGTCTGCTGCTCCAAAACTACACCTCTGTCTGTCTCTCTGCCTCTGCGTCTCTCTGTCTCTCTCTGTCTCTCTCTGTCTCTGTCTCTCTGTCTCTCTCTGTCTCTCTCTGTCTCTCTCTGTCTCTGTCTCTCTGCATCTCTCTGCATCTCTGCATCCCTCTGCGTCTCTGTGCGTCTCTCTGCCTCCCTCCCTCTGTCTCTCTCTGTCTCTCTGTCTCTGCCTCTCTCTACCTCTCCCTGTCTCTCTCTGTCTCTCTCTGCCTCTCTCTGTCTCTCTCTTTCTCTCTCTGTCTCTCTCTCTTTCTCTCTCTGCCTCTGTCTGCCTCTTTCTGCCTCTCTCTGTCTCTCTCTGACTCTCTCTGTCTCTCTTTGCCTCTCTCTGCCTCTCTCTCTTTCTCTCTCTGCCTCTCTCTGTCTCTCTCTGACTCTCTCTGTCTCTCTCTGCCTCTCTCTTTCTCTCTCTGTCTCTCTCTGTCTCTCTCTTTCTCTCTCTGCCTCTCTCTGCCTCTCTCTGTCTCTCTCTTTCTTTCTTTCTCTCTCTGTCTCTCTCTGCCTCTCTCTGCCTCTTTCTGTCTCTCTCTGTCTCTCTCTGACTCTCTCTGTCTCTCTCTGAATCTCTCTACCTCTCCCTGCCTCTCTCTGTCTCTCTCTTTAAGTACATTTTTTAAAAGTACTTTAACACTTTTACTTAAGTATATTGTTTCATGTGATACTTTTACTTTTACTTGAGTTTTTTTTTTTGCTCTAGTATCTGTACTTTTACTTAACAAAACTCAGTATTTTTCCAGTACAGAGCACAAGTAAAAACTAGTGACCCAAATCATAACTCGAGTTTGATTTAAAGCCTTTTAGTGTTTTTAAAGTATTTTAGTTTTAACACTTCTACACAAGTATCTGGGACTTAAGACTCATGGCCAGTAGTTTGTGTGAAGCATCTTTATTCAGTGTTACCACAGTTAAACCAAGACTAAAACTGGACCACATGATCTGAAAATACAAGAAAAAAATGAAGTTATTATTTAAAAAAATCTGGTTTGTGTCAAATCTCACAGAAATAAAAAAAAATTATGGAAAGTCTCATTGAAAGGAACTTAAATGTCTCATATTGTGCAACATCTGATTATCATTTGTGATCAGGCAAAATATATATTATGCATGTAAATATTCAGGTAATTTCATATAAAAACCACAGTTACTCAAGCAAAAGTCAAAAGTATTGACCCAAATTCTTAACTTCTGCTTGTCAAAAACTGCCTCTCTTTGCCTTTGTCACATTTTAGCCCAGACATAATTCAAATACCCAAGTGATTATACTGCTTCCTTAAATTATACCTCTCAAATACATGTAAAAAGTACTGCACTTTATTCTACTGGAGTTATGGTTTTGACGCTAATATAACCTGACAGCTTAAATATTTCATCGTGCACACATTCAGGTCATTTCAAAGACTAGACGACTTCACGACAAAACAAACCGTGTCTGCAGGGAATGTACAAGAAAGACTTTATCAATACGCTTTTGTCAGTCAAGCTGCGTCGACACGGTTCTGCGACTAATCCAGAACGAAAGCGGAACAAGAACAGGACTAAACCGGGACTAGAGGGAGACCAAGCGACGGCTGCACCCAGACCCGAGACGCTATAGTGTATAAATGGACATAGCTAACCTGCCTTCCAAATAGAAAGCGAGCGTGGGCTTCCTGCACCATCGATTCTGCTCCAATTCACTTTCTATTGAAAAACTGTGGCCCCTCTCTCTGTAGCCGCTGCTGTCAGACTCGTCGTTTTGGTCTTAAAATGTTCATATTAACCCTCGCTCTATCATTATTATTACGTTTATATTAGTGATGGGCAAATGAGGCGGAGCTCCGGAGCACGTCTCGTTCTTTCTGCCTCGGAGCTTGTCTCACGTGACCAAAGTGTCGCAGTATCGGTCCCTCCTCCTCCTGCTTCGCTCTGCGTGTCAGTCGCTTCAGTGAATCGAAGCGTTTCATTGGCTCAGTGAATGTTCCGCTCTGTGATTGGTTCAGAGCTTCAGAGTGTTGAGCACTTCTGTGGTTTGACAAGAGCTAAACTGCTACAGTATAAAAGACGCACCAATATTTCTGAAAAATGTTGGGTAGTGCGGAGTATTGTACGACGTTAGTGATGATTTTGGCGACTTTTGGCGACTTTTGGCATTTGTTTCATTTTCGATGGCATCTACAAATGGAAAAAAGCGATCCATGGTTTGGGATCACACAAAACTTCTATTTCTTCAAAAAAAACATGTGATTTATAAATTGTTGAGTTTTTTATGTTTAAAATAGAATATATACTATTTATGACTTCTAATAAAATAGAAAATAGAGTTGTTGGTGCCCAAATCATGGGTTGTGTGCTGCTTTGCAATGGTTAAATCTGTCCAGTAGAGGTCAGTGTTTCTCCAAGGCCTCAGACACGTCGAACCATTTGAGACGATATTGCGACTGAGGCGTCAATGCTTCACGAGGCTCCATTCGCCCATCCCTAGTTTATATGATTATTAACACCTGCTCGTCTCCATGGAGATAGGATTTGCCTACAGTGCGGCATTTACGTCACGCTCCCTTCGTCCACTTCTTTGTACAGTCTATGCTCCAGACCAAAGTAAAACGAGAGTGAACGCAGGGTCATATTTTTAGTCACGCTGGAAAAAGTAGCCGAAACTTTACAGCTACTTCAAAAAACGTGACTCAGAATGAAGTAAATGTATCACAAAGTATTAAATGTCGCAGATGACTCTTCACGTCTGTCTGAAATACTGTTTGTGTGGTCTGCAGTTGTACAAGCGCTTTAACCAGCCGGAGACTCCCCCCGAGTCCATGGGCCGAGGCCGGGACTGGAACGTCGACCTCATCCCCAAGTTCCTCATGGCCAACGGTTTGTATAAAGCTTCTCTATTCAGTGTTTCCAGAAACCAAGACTAAAGAGACTGGACCACATGATCTGAGAAATAAAAGAAACAAATGCAGTTATTAAAACAAAATCTGGTTTGTGTCTAATCTCACTGATGCAAATTGAAAACATTATGGTCCTATATTGGGCAAAATTGACTCTTTTTGCGTTTTAAGCCATTTTATAATGTTGTTATCGCATCAAAAACAGACCTGGAGTTGTGTTTTGACTCATTCACACACGCTCAAAATGCTCTGTTCCACCTTGTGATGTCATTAAGTGGTAGTTTTCAACCTACTTTTTACCTTTAGTTCAATAGAGATTAGAAAATCCAGGGCTTAAATGATCCAAATGATTCTACTGAAGGTGTGTGGAGTTTAAAAACACAGCGGAGCACTTCCTGTATTACCACATGATGACATCACAAGGTGGAACAGAGTGTTTTCTGTTTGACAGAAGAACTGTTTGTGATGAGGAAACAACATTGTAACATAAAACAAGGCCTTTAATGTCAAACTAGTGATTTTTTTATGCTGTGTCACTGTTATAAAAAGGAAATAAACAACGAAAACAGAATAACTCATGATTTACTGTGTTTTTTGTGTTCTTCAGGCCAGCTGGTGAAGATGCTGCTGTACACAGAGGTGACCCGGTATCTGGACTTTAAGGTGGTGGAGGGCAGCTTCGTTTATAAAGGAGGAAAGATCTACAAAGTCCCCTCCACCGAGACCGAGGCCCTGGCTTCAAGTGAGTCTCCTGTCTCCTCTCTCGCTTTTATAATGATCACTTAACGTTGCAAAATGTGACTTTTCTGGGGAGAGAGTCTGATTATTATTACATTTATATTATTATTTTCACCTGCTCGTCGCCGTGGAGATGGGATTTGCCTGCAGTGTGGCGTTTAACTTGTTTATTCTGCATTTATTGGTAAAAATAGCTTTGAACTCATCTCTTCATGTGTCTGCCTGGTAGCGTAAACTTCTTGTCTCCATGGAGGCTTTAATGCCGTCCCGTGCAACATTCTAAGCATCTCCATGGAAACATTACATAGAGCACATTATTATATGGTGTGGCGCCTGTGGTAAATCTCTATTATAGTTTAGCTCCAGTCAAGTTGCAGTTTTGTGAGGAAAAGTTGGGAAAAAGCATTTCAGGAAGTAGTGCTGAGTTTTCAAAATCTCTTCCTTTGTCAGTAATTCACAAAATCACATCTAAAATTTACTCAAAAGTGACACATTTACTTCTTCTAACAGTTCACACATTCACTTGACACATAAAAATATCTTTGTTTTTCATAATTAATAAGTAAATCAGTGTAAATCAGGTTCATACATGTCACATCTGCTGCTCAGGTCCAAACAGGAAGTAAAAATATAAACTTCACAAAGTTGTCGAGCAAAGGGAAGAACAGTTTTTTTTAAAGTAGGCTAAAAAGTCCTTTGTAAGTTTTGAAAGGTGTTTTTCAGACAGTAGAATGAGGTGATGGTTTTATCTCAGACCGAGCTCAGCCAGGGTCAGAGAGGTAAGAAAAACAGATGGAAAAATGTAAAAAAAAAAAAAAAAAAAAAAGTAATAATTGAATTAACAGGAATGTAAAAGATAAGAGTTATTTGTTTACTTACTTATGTATTTATTTATTTATTCATTCATTTATTTATTTATTTACTTATTTATTCATTTATTTTGTTATTTATTCATTTATTTAGTTATTTATTTAGTTATGTATTTATTAATTTATTTAGTTATTTACTTATTATTTTAGTTATTTATTTATTAATTTATTTAGTTACTTAGTTATTCATTCGTTCATTTATTTATTTACTTATTTTTTTATTTACTTATTTATTCATTTATTTAGTTATTTATTTATTCATTTATTTAGTTATTTATTCATTAATTTGTTTATTTATTTATTCATGTATTTATTTGTGTAACATACTACCACATTTATAGACAAGACTAATTTATAATGTCCACACAACAAAAGGCAAAAAACCCCACAAGGTTCATTGTTTTCAGTTCAGTTCTATTTTATTTTATTTATACAGCACATTTAAAATACAACTTAAGCTGCTCAAAGTGCTTCACAAAATGTATTTATCTGGAGTAATTTCCTGTTTTTCACTCTTGAGTCTGTTCACAAAGACGTGCCTGGTGTGACACGAGCTCACAGACCAGAGCAGAGCAGGAAAAATATCGGTGCTAAATATCGGCAACTTTTAAAAAATATCTTCCTAGAGCCTTTAATCATTTATGAATCGTCAATAGAGTCGATCGAAGCTTGTATTCATAGACTGATCGTTGTATTTAGAGGATAAGGATTTATACAGGACAACAGCAGAAAGGAGAATGAGTGAGCTGAAGATTTGGTATGTTTTGATATTCATATGTAAAACAGCAGATTAAACTCATGATTCACAAGTTTAATCTGTTTTTTTTATATATATAATTACATTGTTTCCTAGTGTTTTTTCTGCATAAATGGTCCCCCTGCAGGTGTAGTGTTGTAAGTGCAGTTTGGGTTAGATACATATAGTAATACAGAGTGGCCCAAAAGTCACTGACAGTTGAAAAAAATCCATAACTCTTTTATTTCTAAATATTTTTATTTTATTTTTTCAGAGCATTTAGAACGACCCCTTCTGACATTAATCTGAACAAATACAGCACCGAGGAACGAACCCTCATTGTGCAGTGGTACTTTGAGTCACATGGGTCAAATTCACAAACCCAGCGGTGTTACCGTCGACATTTTAATACCAGAGATGCCCCGAGTGTAAATGTCATTAAAGGAATAATAAGTGTTTTTCACAGACAGGGGGCAGTATGTGATCTCCACAGACCTGACTCGTCCTGATTTCTTCCTGTGGGTCTATCTTAAAGAAAAGGTGTTTGTGAATAAACCTCAGACAATAAACCACTTCAAACATAATATCAGGATCAAATAAGAGACATAAGCCCAGAAAATACTTAAATGTTATATAAAGTGTGTTGGATCAGGCTGTTCAGAGACAAACACAAAATGGTGGACACTTAAAAAACATTATTTTTACTAATTAGGTCATTTTTACTTCCCCTAGTTTAAGTAGTGATAAGTTCAAGGGTAAGTGAACAATTATAACTGTATATATTGCCAAAAATCTCAGAAGGTTCAGTTTATCTACTGCTAAAATTTGGTGAGTCTAACTTAAGAATTATAGGAGCTACTGAAGATTTAAAAGTGTCAGTGACTTTTGGGCCACCCTCTAGTTTTGAGAGCTTTTGCCACGCCCACTTTGCAGTCGACTTGTCGATGAGCAGCTCTAGTTGTTTGTTCAAACTTCGAACATGTTAAAAATAAACCTTCAGCCTTTTATGCGGGTCTCAAATAATTAAAAAATACTTTTACTTTTCAGTCCTGATCAACTGTGTAGAGGAGTAGAAAGTTCAGATGCTGCTCTCAAATGTAAAAAGTAAAAAGTATCCACTGTAAAAGGTACTTCAGTAAAGTACAATTAGCTAAAATTTTGGCTTAAGTGCAGTACTTTTACTTCGTTGTGTTGCACCACTGGCTCAGAGCGATGGGACATCATGATGTCACCTGAAACCACTGCTGTAAACCTGTTCTCCTCTGTTCTCCTCTGTTCTCCCCTGTTCTCCCTGTTCTCCTCTGTTCTCCTCTGTTCACCTCTGTTCTCCCCTGTTCTCCTCTGTTCTCCTCTGTTCTCCTCTGTTCTCCTCTGTTCTCCCCTGTTCTCCCCTGTTCTCCTCTGTTCTCCTCTGTTCTCCTCTGTTCTCCTCTGTTTCTCCCCTGTGTTCTCCTCTGTTCTCCCTGTGTTCCTCCTCTGTTCTCCTCTGTTCTCCCCTGTTCTCCTCTGTTCTCTGTTCTCCTCTGTTCTCCTCTGTTCTCCTCTGTTCTCCTCTGTTCTCCTCTGTTCTCCTCCGTTCTCCTCTGTTCTCCTCCGTTCTCCTCCGTTCTCCTCTGTTCTCCTCTGTTCTCCTCTGTTCTCCCCTGTTCTCCTCTGTTCTCCTCTGTTCTCCCCTGTTCTCCTCTGTTCTCCTCCATTCTCTTCTGTTCTCCTCTGTTCTCCTCTGTTCTCCTCTGTTCTCCCCCTCTGTTCTCCTCTGTTCTCCCCTGTTCTCCTCTGTTCTCCTCTGTTCTCCTCTGTTCTCCTCTGTTCTCCTCTGTTCTCCCCTGCTCTCCTCCGTTCTCCTCTGTTCTCCTCCGTTCTCCTCACCCTGTTCCTCTTCTCGTTTCAGATCTGATGGGCATGTTCGAGAAGCGCAGATTTAGAAAGTTTTTAGTTTTTGTGGCAAACTTCGACGAAAACGACCCCAAAACATTCGAGGGCGTCGACCCAAAAGTCACGACGATGAGAGACGTTTATAAGAAGTTTGACCTGGGCCAAGACGTCATCGACTTCACCGGACACGCCCTCGCCCTCTACAGGACAGACGAGTAAGTGCAGCACCGGATCGCTGTAGTACAGACACTGGTTCTGTCACATCTTTCACCTATTCATCCTCCATTTTTCTGTAATTAGGATTTAAATTAGAAGAATAACCCTTGAACCAGTCCAAAATCCTGAGAAACAAGTGTACCATTGTAGATGCAGTATTTAAAGTGGGGACATTATGCAAATTATGTACTTTTTGGAGCTTTCTGCCATGTTATAATGTTGTTTCCTCATCAAAAACATGTCCTCCATGCATGTTTGAGTAATCTAGCGATCTGTCCTGGCCCTATTCAAACCCTCCAGCGAAGGAGCTGGGACGATCCAGGGAGCAGGAGTCGGAGCAGGGAGCGAGGTGCAAGCCAGGGTCCAGAGTGTGACGTAGAGACGGAAAATAGGAGCAGACAATACCGGAGTGGGGAGGCAGGGTTAGGAACAGAGCCAGAAGTGAAGGAGCTGCGACGATCCAGGGAGCAGGGATCTGAGAGTAGCAAAAAATCCAGTGAGCATGGAAAAAGCAAGCAACAAACATCTACAAAGCAGAGCAAGAGTAGTCACGTTGACACACGGATGATCTGACCCGAGTGTTAGGTCCTGGCTCCTCTTATCCAGCTCCCAGCTCCAGACTCAGGCGGGTGAGGGAGGGAAAGAGCAAGACACACAGGGCAGGAAATACAGCGATCATGACAACTTTGCATTGTTTCTGTAGTTTTCCCTGGATGCTCTGCTTTGTATTGTTTTGTGATCTGCCGTTTTTCTTTATTTTAAAACGCTTAAATACTTAAAAAAGATATAACATGGTTTGAACATAACTGCTATTTACAATTGTACGTGTCAAGTCTGTGTTGTGTGTGTTTGTGTGATATTTCCTTGATTTTTGAGGGGGTAAAGTGGAGACGGTCGAGGAAAGTGCTCGTCCTAGTAATTCATAAGTGAGGAAAGAAGATATATGGGAGAAAAAAAATATACAAAATAATACTCAAGCTTACACTTCGTACCTTTGCTCTTTGCCCTCACACGTCTGAATATATTAATAAAAACTCTTTTTTTTTTCTCTCTTCTTCCAGCTACATGGACATGCCGTGTTTGGAAACAATCAACCGCATTAAACTGTACAGTGAATCTCTGGCTCGATATGGAAAGAGCCCCTACCTCTACCCCCTGTACGGCCTGGGCGAGCTGCCACAGGGATTCGCCAGGTAAAACTACAATTCGAGATGTAAAGTAATCCATTTGTGAAGCCCAGGGAGTTGCTGAAATACAGAAAAAGGTTTATTCTTTGTTACGGCAGATACAGACAGGACAGGGACCAGCTTTTCGGTGTCTCCTCCAGTCCATTTCCCAGTCTTCCCTACTCTGTTCCCCCAGTCTAAGTCCCCCTGAGCATCTGACCTCTGAGTATTTGTACCAGAATGACAAAGTTACACACGTTTTCAGAGCAGAGTGACTTTTATTTGGAGACAGAGCTTCACACATGTTCATATACTTAAATTTCCATCACAGTGACGATGTTCAGAGCTGCTGTGCGGGACAATGATGATGACAGTGACAGTGTAATCCATCATTTGTCCATCAGTAGTTCAAGTCGAACTCGATTTAGATGCTAAGGAATAGACTCGATACTCGATACCGATTCCGATACAGTGATCATAGTAAAAAAAAAAACTCTTTATTTAGACAGTAGAGCGACATTTTCAACATTAAATGGTACTGCTTTGTTTTTGTCGTAACGTATCGGCCAGGAGGGACCAATAAATGCAGAACTCTGGGAAGGTTTACAGTGTTTATTTACAGTAAGTGAAAATGTACAATCAATGATGGTAGATCCGACGAACAGTGGGGAGTGGGGTGTAAAGCCAGGGTCCAGGGGTGAGACGTGGGGGCAGAGACAAGACGAGGAGAACAACACCGGTGCAGGGAAACAGGGTCGGAGGCGGGAGTGCGGAGCTGGTCCAAGGAGCAGGATGTGAACACGAAGACAAGCAGACGATCTGACCCCGAGTGTAGAGTCCTGGCTCCTCTTATCCACCGCAGGTGTGATGATGATGATTTCCAGGTGCGCGCGGGAGGAGCCAGGACATATTAAAATGCAGGACATTTTAATATGTCCTGCAATAGTCCAATGTTGCTTAATCAGTGATCCGCTCGTTGATTCCTGCACTTTCTCCAGCAGATAGGAGGATTTCTGTCATAGTGAGTCTTGGGCTAATAAAGTGTCTCATCAAAGTTTTCCAGCCAGACTCCTTCCATCTTTGTGAGGCAGTACATTTCCATTGATGTTTCCATATATTCTTCCTCTGATGTACTTATTCCTGCTTCTTTCTCCCACAGTGCCTTAACCAGCTCTGTTTTCTGTATTTTAACTAAACAAATGACAATATGTTCCCTTCTTTACAGCTGGCGGGGATCAGATTGGTCAAAAATAGGGACATTTCTTATATCAAACTGGAACAAATCACTAGTTTTGGATAAATCCACTGGGACGGGGGGACACAGGGCTCAAAACTGGGACTGTCCCGGGTCAATGGGGACGTCTGGTCCCCCTAAGTTACCACATCATCTCATTGAAAACGGTGCATCTGTAAGTGGTCAACAAACTTGCTTGTGCCTGTGCAACCCGTCCCCCAGTAGCAAAGATCCTACTTAAATGCATAGGTTTGTGAGCCCATAGCGACCCCTAGTGACAGCTCCAAACATACTGCAACTTTACATTTTTAGAGTCTCAAAAGTTTGATCTTTTTTGGCTCTGAAGGGAGTAAAAAAGCTTAGAAGACCTCAGCATTGCACTATATCAACATGTCTGATATTGATGTTGTGTTAACTTAATAGTGGATAAACTGATTTTGGCCTCCTGTGTCCCTGTGTGTCAGATGCCCTCCCCTCCTCCTGTGTCCCTGTGTGTCAGATGCCCTCCCCTCCTCCTGTGTCCCTGTGTGTCAGATGCCCTCCCCTCCTCCTGTGTCCCTGTGTGTCAGATGCCCTCCCCTCCTCCTGTGTCCCAGTGTGTCAGATGCCCTCCCCTCCTCCTGTATCAGTACTAAGTGAAATAAATGTTCTGATATATTTCTTGTGCTTCTTAGGCTGAGTGCCATCTACGGCGGTACGTACATGCTGAACAAACCCGTGGAGGAGATCGTGATGGAGGGAGGCCACGTGGTCGGGGTCAAGTCTGAAGGAGAGGTAGGGCATCTGGGTTTCATCTGGGTTCACCTCCCTGTTTATAAGCGCCATTTTGAGGACTTTTCACCATTCGAAAGATTCAGAGTTACACATTACATTCACGTAACACACATAACGTTTCAGATGTTTGGGTGAAATTTAAAAACCCCAACACTAAAACTATCTGTGGTATTTGTGTTATATTACCTTTAGTAGCTTCCTCCTGTCCACCTGCTGTTCCTAGAAAGTTAAAACCAAACCAAATCCATGGAGTTTGGCAAGTTTTACGAGGGTCTTTGGAGATGGAAGCCCCAGTGGTGAGACTGTAATCGTCATGAGTTTTATCTCTACATGTCAGAGCTTTTAGGGACATATTAAAACTGGACTCTTGTGTGATTTAAGTCCTGTTCTAATGCTGTTACCTCCACAAAAACACACCTGCAGTTGTGTTTTGCTTCATTCACATGTGTTTGAGTATCCTGAGTTATTTTGGTTATAGTTCTGGTATTTGTGCCACTCTTTCAGCTCTCATTTGTGAAAGAAAACTAATTTGAAATAGACAATACTCATTTGCTGACTACTGTTAAAAAACCTTTGTGAGGAAGGAACACTGACTAATTTTACCTGTACATTTATTTCTTTTTTTTTTTTATTTTATTTTTAAAAATAATATTATTTTTTTTAATAATATTTATTATTTCTTTTCATTATTATTATTATTATTATTATATTATTATTATTTATTTATTATTTTTATTATTTATGTATTATTTTTGCAGTACTTTATATTTCATCCCTGCTTTGCTTCCTTTTTTGTTTATTTGTAATACCATCATTTCTATAATACAATAATGATACAGTTTGTAAATTTGTTAGTATTGTTCACTCCTGGAAAAGATGTTGGATTGGATGCATGATGTAACTGTTTGTCTTACTGGTCAGATGTATTTGAACATTGTTGGACATTTTTGGCAAATAAACAGGAAAAGAAAAGGAAAAAGAAAGGATGGAGATATTTATAGCTGACCCGTGTGTGTTTCACAGGTGGCGCGTTGTAAGCAGCTGATCTGTGACCCGAGCTACATCCCAGACCGTGTGCGTAAGGCGGGGCAGGTCATCAGGGTCATCTGCATCCTCAGTCACCCCATAAAGAACACCAACGACGCCAACTCCTGCCAAATCATCATCCCCCAGAACCAGGTCAACCGCAACTCAGGTGAGAGCGTTGTCTTCTTCTCATTTTCTTAAGCTTAAGTGTCCTCGAAATAAAAAAAATAAAAAATAAAGAGTGTTTTGTTGGACAGGCCATAGATTGACAGCCTCACGTCTGTCACAACTGTCACTGCCTTAAAGTTAAAAGGAAAGTTTATTTATACAGCACAATTAGTCCACAAAGTCATTCAAAGTGCTTTACAGACTAAGAAAGACATTAAAATCATAATAATCATCACAAAATGAGCATCAGAGAGAAGATTGTAGAATAAAAACCTTTCAGTCGTATTCACAGATAAACAGAACCAGCCTGGATTTAAACATCGTCAAAGTCGAGACTCTTCAGAAAGACCCAGGTTTTAACTGCAGAAAACTGAAACAATGACTCCCCATGTTTAGTCCTGGTTTAGTCCTGGTTTAGTCCTGGTTTAGTCCTGGTTTAGCCCTCTTTTAGTCCTGGTTTAGCCCTGGTTTAGTCCTGGTTTAGCCCTGTTTTAGTTCTGGTTTAGTCCTGTTTTAGTCCTGGTTTAGTCCTGGTTTAGCCCTCTTTTAGTCCTGGTTTAGTACTGGTTTAGTCCTGGTTTAATCCTGGTTTAGTGCTGGTTTAGCCCTCTTTTAGTCCTGGTTTAGTCCTGGTTTAGTCCTGGTTTAGCCCTCTTTTAGTCCTGGTTTAGTCCTGGTTTAGTCCTGGTTTAGCCCTGGTTTAATCCTGCTTTAGTCCTATTTTATCCCTGTTTTAGTCCTGGTTTAGTCCTGGTTTAGCCCTGGTTTAATCCTGCTTTAGTCCTATTTTGTCCCTGTTTTAGTCCTGGTTTAGTCCTGGTTTAGTCCTGGTTTAGTCCTATTTTATCCCTGTTTTAGTCCTGGTTTAGTCCTGGTTTAGCCCTGGTTTAATCCTGCTTTAGTCCTATTTTATCCCTGGTTTAGTCCTGGTTTAGTCCTGGTTTATCCCTGGTTTAGTGCTGGTTTATCTCTGTTTTAGTCCTGGTTTAGTCCAGGTTTAGTCCTGGTTTATCCCTGGTTTAGTCCTGGTTTAGTCCTGGTTTAGTCCTGGTTTAGTTCTGGTTTAGTCCTTGTATAGTCCGGGTTTAGTCCGAGTTTAGTCCGGGTTTAGTTCTGTTTTAACCCTCTGCCCTCTCTCCTCAGACATCTACGTGTGCATGATTTCTTACGCTCATAACGTGGCGGCGCAGGGTAAATACATCGCCATCGTCAGCACCACCGTGGAGACGGCCGAGCCCGAGTCTGAGATCGCGCCTGCACTGGAGCTGCTCGAGCCCATAGACAAGAAGTCAGTCTCACAGCCCTGATAGTTCTTCTGTTCATTAAACTATTACATTTATACTATACAATACTCAGATCACTTCTGACTAATGAAACTGTGGTTGACAGGTTTGTGGCCATTAGTGACATGTACGAGCCGACAGACGACGGGTCCGACAGTCAGGTGAGAAGTGACTTTAATACTCAGATAGTTATGGGGGAATTGTTAAGAGGTTAATCATAATGTTTCCTGTCAACTATGAGACCAATTTTTTATGAGTAGTTAGGGTTAGTTAGTAGTTCTTGTTCTTCTTCTTCTTGTTCTTGTTCTTCCTCTTCTTGTTCTTCTTCTTGTTCTTCTATGATTAGTTAGGGTTAGTTCTTCTACTTCTTCTTGTTCTTGTTCTACTTCTTCTTGTTCCTCTTGTTCTTCTTCTTGTTTTTCCTCTTCTTGTTCTTCTTGTTCTTCTTCTACTTCTTGTTGTTCTTCTTCTACTTCTTCTTGTTCTTCTTCTTGTTCTTCTATGATTAGTTAGGGTTAGTTATTCTACTTCTACTTCTTGTTCTCCTTCTTGTTGTACTTCTTCTTCTTCTTGTTCTACTTCTTCTTCTTTTCTTCTTCTTCTTGTTCTTCTATGATTAGTTAGGGTTAGTTCTTCTACTTCTACTTCTTCTTGTTCTCCTTCTTGTTCTACTTCTTATTGTTCTTGTTCTACTTCTTCTTGTTCTTCTTCTACTTCTTCTTCTTCTTCTTGTTCTTGTTCTACTTCTTCTTGTTCCTCTTCTTGTTCTTCTTCTTGTTCGTCTATGTTTAGTTAGGGTTAGTTCTTCTACTTCTACTTCTTGTTCTCCTTCTTGTTCTACTTCTGTTCTTGTTCTTCTTCTTCTTGTTCTTCTATGATTAGTTAGGGTTAGTTTCTACTTCTTTCTTCTTCTTCTTCTGTTACTTCTTGCTCGTCCACATCGCTCACATGCTCGTTCATGTCGTACCATGTGACCGCTCTAACCAATCAGAGCTTGAGCTTAGCCAGAGCGACACAGAGCGTAGCCGAAGCTAACGATTAAAAAGCGTTTTGTAGGACAACAGACAGATTTTGAGCTGAGAAAAAGTTTACGATCTGAAAATAGATAAAAATCACCACAAAATTCGACCTTTGTTTAATTTGCAGGTGCCCGTCAGTCGAACACGAGCAGTTTGTGATCACATTTCGCGCTATGACATTTTTTTTGTTGTAGTACCAATGAGTGGCCACTAGTCCAACTCGAGACAGCTCAAAGACGGCAATACACTCTCCAGTTTTTTTAACAGATCCATGATTTAACCCTAATCCTAATCTTAACCTGACCGTGAAAAAATATAATGACAGAAATCAGCATTTGTGAGTCCGAACAGTGACACTTTGTGGCTTTTGGGGGAAAAATGGTGCCACTGACGCATTGACGGAAAGTAAAAGAAAAACTGGATGTGCTTTTGTTATAATTTTAAGTCTAAATTTGCCTTGTCTTGTCAAAACGCTTGATTTTTAGACCTTAAGGTGAAAAACACTGTTTAAAAGTGCGTTTCCATGGTTACAATAGAATGTTAAGTCCCGCCCCCGGATGAAACGCCGAGGTTTTAGGGAGTCGCCGAGATAAGCAGGTGAAGCAGGTGGTGTTCTCTCCTCCAGAAAAGATCCAAAACACTTTTAAGGATGAGCAGTTTGGAAAAGCAGCATCAGTGAAACAAATGTGTCGTTTTTTTGTTTTTTTAATCCTGATGTTTTTCTTTGTGACTCAGATATTTGCGTCGCGATCCTACGACGCCACCACTCACTTCGAAACCACCTGCTACGACATCAAAGACATCTACAAACGCATGACCGGCTCCGACTTCGACTTCGAGAACATGAAGCGCAAACAGAACGACGTGTTCGGAGAGGACGAGCAGTGAGCACCAGGGGGCGACACCGAGGCCAGGCAGAAATACACACGCTGCAAAAACAAACAAAAAAAAATATCCACGTGAGATGAAATGACTTGAATTTAACATGGCAATCTTGATTTTAGTCATTTTAACCAGTTTTAGATTCATTTACTCCACTCAAAAATTTAATTCAATCATCGTCTTTAAAGAAATATGTTCATTCAAAGTCAATTTAAGTGGACTAACTTAAAAAAAATGCTTTGGATCAACATAAAAAGCTTGTAAAAAAAATGCATTTATTTAAAGTTAACATCAAAATCACACAGATTATTTCACTTTATGCTTTTTATTTATTTACTACTCTCAGAAATTAAGCAAATAACTGTTTTATCATCTAAAAAAGTCTTAATTCAAAGTGTATAATGTAAGTAGACCAACTTAAACAAAAATGCTTTGGATCAACATAAAAATCTAGTACATTTATTTAAAGTTTAGCATCTGATAATAAGTGTGGATAGGACCTATTTCACTGTTAATTTGACATTAGAAGCTCAAGTGTAGACCTACAGCTAAGTCAAAACCGCTAAAATCAAACTAATATTGTGAATTCGAGTCATCGTATCTCGTGCAGATGCTTGTTTCTTGCCGCGGTGCTACTCCTCCGTGGTCTCCGTGCCCTGATCTCTCCATTCACACAGACACGCTGTTCAAATACTCACTTTTTCTCACTGAAAAGCAGGGTTGATGCGATTTTTTCCATTACCCATTGTAGATAATATATAACCATGTGTTCTCCTAGCTGTGAAATTAATCTGTCAATGATTTTCGATGCTTTATGATTTTCCTCATGTTAAAAGTTCACATCGGGACAAAAAACACCATCGAGACGGATAGAACTTTGAGACGAATGGCGTAGATGCTATAGTTAAAGTGACCACCTCTTTCTATACAGGCTGTACTCACACTTTTTGCTTATTAAATAGAGAATTTTGGGATGCGATTCAATCTTTATGAGTTGGAATCAGCGCTAACCCTGTCTCAACGCAAAAAAAGCCTACATTTGTTGAGAAATTGGTTAAGAAAACACACCTGGATGGTTTTTATACGTCTTTTTCCAGCGTAAGGTTGAATTTGTTTCATTCCTGACAGTTTGGACGGCTCACTAGCGCCTCACGGTGGTCACATGATGCTGCCGTGATGTGTCCGTTCAGCTGATTCAAAGTTTTTTTTTAAGGTTTTGGCGCTGTTTTCCTACCAGCAGAGGCAGGATGACAGCGCCACCTGCAGTCCGACTTCTTCATTACAGTATCCCAGTATTAAAGGATAACTGTTTGTAATAAAAATCATTTTAAGCCAATTTTTACATCTACTTCCGAGGTGGTGGCTGTATCTATAGTACTTCTACATGTATATTTCCTGTTGTTGTACATAGCAGTTCTGCAAAATGAAGCCTGGCCCTTTCAGAACGCCTCCTATCAACCCTGCTTTACAATATTACAACTTTCTCTTGTCGTTTTTCAATAGACGCGACTCTTTTTTGCAAAAATCAGGCCAAACGTGACATCGCCTGTGCAAATCCGCCTGTTCAGTGCTCACTTTGCATTGCTGTTGTGTGACCCTGGCAAACAAGCAACCCAGCGGCTAATACTAGACAACCCACACACACTACCCTCCTACCCGAAAATGTTGATGATTTTTTGTTTTTTTTGTTGCGTATTCTGAAATTTCAATAGTCTATAATATGTTCTAACACTTTAAATTATTGAAGAGTTTTATTTCTATATATTTGGTGCAAAGTTCACTGGCTGAAGTGATGACGTTTACTGTATGTGATCGGAAGTGTGGTCTTCAGGAAAGTTCAGTGGGCACATTTGGATAAAAAGAATCGTCTAAATGAGTTAAAATGACTTGATTTGATAAAAAAGTTGGATTTTGAGTAGCTATGGCAAGCAAGTTATTTGTCAAACTTACATCATTTTCAGACATTTTTCTGGCCATAAACTTGCAAATTTGACACTACTAATAGAATATCTTGAACTTGACTCAACTCAAGCATCAGTTTAAACGATCGTTCAAGTTTCTATTTGTGAATAAACTGAAACGACTCAAGATTCTGCCTCCTCAAGTCATTTTAATCCATGTAGATGTTTCCGTTTTGCAGTGTAAGAGCGGTAAAAACCAAGGATTGTGCAACTGCAAGTAGGTGATGCAGAAAAGAGGTTTTACGGAGGGTTTTTTTGGTCCGAACTCGAGAAAGTCGTGTTAAGGTTGAAGACTGAAAATTCAGCTCAAAGTGGATGCACCAGATTGTGTCTTGGTTGTTTGAATTCAACCCCTGTGTACGTCACTGGAAGAGTCACTCCCTCAGGGGCAAAATCCAATGAAAAAACGACGCCCTGTAAAAACTGTGCTGTCCACATGAGTCTAAAATCAAATATTAATCTTGTGTTGGATTAATTTACTTAGCAAACCTAGATTATTAAGTTGTTTCAAAGTATTTCGGGCTAGTTTCAGTTTCAGATGACAGGTCTGTAATATGTAATGGAGACTGGGAGCAGGTAAAATTACTATTATTCATATTTTTTTTAATGTCATAGATTGAAGCTGCAACTACAAAATATCACGTTTGAATTTGTGAATTTCTGGTTTATTTATTTGAATGAAAACTTGCTCTTTCCCCTACAACGCTCTTTAATCTCCTCGTCCACTGATGCGAAGGTCGGCGGTTCGAATCCCGCTCTCGACATAAACTAAAAAATCGTGAGCAATCGGATCCGCGGCGATGGGTGTCGTGTCCTTGGGCAAGGCACTCGATATAAGATAAGATTAATATTGTAATTGCAGTGGTTTGTCCTCATGTACAGCTCCGGTTTTGACAGCGCAGTTGTTAAATGGCAGAAACACACTAATTCGCAGTAGCGTAGCAGTACGAAGCCACAGTTTCCTGCCCCTCGTGAATGAACCAATACGATTTGATTTGGTCATAGCCTTAATTCGGGGTTTCACTGAGAATGGCTCATTATTTTATTCTTTTAGTGCTTGTTTCTATCTTATTTTGGATCCTTCCTGTGCCAAAATGTTAGCGTTATTGGCAAAAATAGCAAAAAAAAAAAAAAAACACTACATTTTACTGTCTTTTGCTTTATCTGTAACTGTTTTATTGCAACAAACCATTCAAAATATGAAACTTGAGCTGGATTGCGCCATCTAGGTGTAACGTCACTTCAGTTTAGTAAATCCCGGCTTAAGTTATCTCAAAGTTTAGCAGCGTACGAACTGAAAAAGCTACATCACGTCTCCGCATAACTATAAACTATTAAAAATGAGTTTTACTTAACACAAATTAGCAATAATTCACCTTCTGAGACAAGTTAAAACTGGTACAATCTGCTGTTATGATGTTTTGAATGGTGCTATGCAATTCCTGCAAGTCCTCAAAATGGCGCCCGTAACATCGTCTGAAATCTGATGCATTGCTTTGCTGTTAATCCACGAATCCACCGCTTTTGTTTTAACTTAAAAAACTCCAACACATTCCCGGATTAACACCAAAAAACTGGGAACTGACTTTTATTTTATTTTATTTCTGCAATTTCCGGTAATTTGTGAAGGAACGGTTGCGTCTACTCTTACCTTACGACATTATATCTGGTAGAATTGATTTTTAAAGTGATGCACACTAACTTAATGATATTTGTTTGTTTGTTTGTTGTTTTTTGCAGTGTCACATGTTTACCTAATTTAGTGGTCATTCCTGTGTCCGTCATAGTTTCGCTATGATTAAAAGCATTCCAACTAAGGTTTCAATGGAGGATACTCTTTAAAAAATACCGCTGCCTATTTCCGACACGTCTCTCTGTGCATCAGTCATTAAAGTATGTGCTCGTTGTACTGCAGAAAAACGCAGATCCACTGGAATTTAAGAAGTCAAACTGGGAATATACGTGTTTGAGTTGACTTTACGAGCTTTTATTCATGTTTTAATATGACGCAGATGATCTAACTTGGTATTTTTTTGAGTTACTTCTACATAATCTAGCCTAAAATAACACGCAATGTATTAAAACTCCTTTAAACCAAGTCAAATCATGTAGGTTACATAATAAAAACTAGTCCAAACAGCTCAAACATGGTTAATATTTCGATTTTAACTTATTTGAAGCCAAGTGGATGTTGTTTTTTTGCAGTATAAAACCATCAAGACTGGAAACTGTTTACTGAATATATATTTGTTGCCTCTCCTTCATTCATAATAACGTCGTCTTTTATTTTGTTTATGGAAAAAGCCTTGTGCGGTTGGTCATTCTGTATCCACTCCCA
This sequence comes from Periophthalmus modestus, assembly GCA_019594935.1. Classification (NCBI taxonomy): domain Eukaryota; kingdom Metazoa; phylum Chordata; class Actinopteri; order Gobiiformes; family Gobiidae; genus Periophthalmus; species Periophthalmus modestus. Next base: position 32,019,209 of record JAIEZT010000084.1, read on the forward strand.
TTCATTTTGGCATTTGAAAATAACACTATCGACTTAACTCCCTTGAAATGGACAAGTGAAGATAGTTCAGGCTCCGTAGTAGAAACTTTCTGTCCTTGTTTGATCACTAGTATGTGAACAATGCCTATAACGTCTTGTGTAACAAATAAAATGATCTAAACTATGACTGAAATTGAAATGAAAAATAAAAAGCACATGGCAAACCTGTGGAAATCAGTGTCTGTTTTTGAACTTTGAACGATTTCAGCTTGTGCTTGTCGTGGTTTTACGCAGACGACGGTTTATTGTCCAGGCTGTAGTCAGGTAAATGTGGGAAGTATGAGTCTGTGGGGTCCAGAGGTGCAGAGAGAGACAGACAGGCAGCTTCCAGATATAACGACCGACCCATCTGGACACAGAATGAAGCCGCTGTAATACAAAAACACTGAAAAAAGTGAACTTGTGGAGCCAAACGCATCTCGTAACTGGTGAGAAAGGGCTGAAAAACCAGACGTCTTATGCTGCAGGTCACGAGCGACACTGGATCCAGGTGGGAGGAGCGACAGACTAGACAGAAGGAAGAGCGAAAACAGCAGAAGGAAGGATCCTGACAATAGACTGTATGAAGAAGAAGTGGACTGAGTGTTCGGCTCCAGACAAATGAAGCTCATCGAGGCGAGAGCAGGTATAACGGTGAATTTACAGCTGAGTTCCATATTTGGACTTCCTGTGACTGCGAGTATCATAGCAACCAAAGAGCCAATCTGGAGCAAAGCTGTTGAAGGTAACGCCCGTTCCCGCCCGCACCACTGGTTCAGCAGGGAGCGGGCGCTTAGCAACGCTGTCAATCAAACCGGTTGCTAACGCTAGTGGAAAGAAGGCGCCTGATTTGTCTGTTGTTAATGTTCATATCTTGATTTACAGACACAAAAGTGAAATAAAACACCAGGATCATGTAGAGCAGGTAAAAAGTTGAGTCTGACAGCAGCAGTTACAGAGAGAGGGGACACAGTTTTTCAATGTAAAGTGAATTGGAGCCAGAGTCGCTAGAGCCTGAAGTGCGCTCAGGTTCACTTCCTATTTGAAACACGCCGGCTAGCAGGTTAGCTATGTCCATTTAAATAAACAGTCTATGCAAATGTAAAATACAAGAACAAAAATGTCCAAATCTTGTTAAAAAGGAAATTCATTATGAATGATAAAAAAAAAAAATAAATAAAAAATAAAATAAAATAAAAAATAATAAATTAAAATAAAAAATACATAAATAATAATATAACAATTACATTTTTATTTAATTTACAGACATTAAAATGAGGGATTTAAGGATTATCCCCATTTATAATTCATTGTGATCAATGTTACAAAAACAGTAGGAAAAAAATATATATATAACTTTAAGCGTTTTACATCAAGGAAGCTCTCACCCGTCACACACACATTCACAGACACTGGGGGCGAGGGGGTTAAGTGTCTTGCCCAAGGACACAACAACGACAGCATTTGTCTGTGGGAGCTGGAATCGCACCGCCAACCTGTGGGTCAATAACCCTCCACTAATGATTCAAACCTCCAACCTTCCGATCAGTGGGCAAACGCTCTACCAACTGAGCCACTGTTCGCTCAAAATAAAATCAGCAGCTACAGAAAAAACATACTCTGACACTAGTGACACTACGATAATGTGTAAAGTGTAAATTAAGTTATTTTTATTCATGTTAATTCTTAAATTGCATAAAAAAACCCCTCATCAAATCAAATATATGTCACACAAAAACTGCACATACACATACACCTACGGAACAATATAAAATACATCTTAAAACAACTGAATGTACATATTACACAAAATAAAGTTCTAATTATTAATCTCATGGTAAATATGAGTAAATATGTCGTGTGGAGGACGTGGAGGCTCAAACAGCGGCTCAGATGGATTCGTCCCGGTCGCCGTGTGAACAGAAGAGCGCAGTGTTTGTGAAATACACGACACACCCCGGTTTATTTTAAATCTACAATGAACTCTTTCAGACCCTCGCAGCGTCAAGCACAGATTGTCTTTACTCTGATTCGGTCGTTTTTATTCAGGAAGTTCGAACATAATAGTCATATCCTGAATGAAGATGGTCTTTTTGGAGCTTTTAGCCTTTCGATGTTAAAAAAAAAGTTGTGTGTGAGTCGTGTTTCATTCACAATCCAGAGTAGTATTTTTGTAACTGTATTTAAAACTGAAGGAAACTATAAACCGACTTTGAGTTTAACAAGGCTGAGAAGAAAATGAGTGGCCCAAAAGTCACTGACAGTTGAAAAAACTTCAGAACTCTTTTGCTTCTAAATATTGTTCTTTTATTTTTTCAGAGCGTTTAGAACGACCCTTCCCACATTAATCTGAGCAAATACAGCACCGAGGAACGAACCCTCATTGTACAGTGGTACTTTGAGTCACATGGGTCAAATTCACAAACCCAGCGGTGTTACCGTCGACATTTTAATACCAGAGATGCCGAGTGTAAATGCCATTAAAGGAATAATAAGTGTTTTTCACAGACAGGGGGCAGTATGTGATCTCCACAGACCTGACTAGTCCTGATTTCTTCCTGTGGGTCTATCTTAAAGAAAAGGTGTTTGTGAATAAACCTCAGACAATAAACGACTTAAAACATAATATCGAGGATCAAATAAGGGACATAAACCCAGAAATACTTTAAATGTTCTGTAAAGTGTGTTGGATCAGGCTGTTCAGAGACAAACACAAAATGGTGGACACTTAAAAAACATTATTTTATAATTTTTACTTCCCCTAGTTTAAGTAGTGATAAGTTCAAGTGTAAGTGAACAATTATAACCGTATATATTGACAAAAATCTGGGAAGGTTCAGTTTATCTACTGCTAAAATTTGGTGAGTTTAACTTAAGAATTATAGGAGCTACTGAAGATTTAAAAGTGTCAGTGACTTTTGGGCCGCCCTGTACAAAACAGTTACATGATGTTGTTAGTATCAAAGAAAATCACCAAACAGTGGGTTCCCCCGTGGAAACCTGCAGATGAAACTTTTATATTTGCTTACAATTCGTTTCAAATTATTGCTGGCTTGGCTTCATTACATTCACAAACAGTTAAAGACACAGTTTAAGTCATGGAAAGGCTTAAACAGCTTCGGCTCCAGTTACTATAGCAGCTGAAGGTGCTGAAAAACGACACTGTTTCGCAGGGCCCTTAGACGCTGACCTGTTCGAGCGAAGAAGGTGCCAGATTTGTCACTTATTAATGTTCATATCTTGATTTAGAGACACAAAACAGAAATAAAAATACAAGGATCAAGAATTCAAGACGTCTGTGTGTGTCCCTCAGTCGTCCAGGTCTGATCCATAGAAAAAGACGAAGTTTAAATCTGTCAACTGGACAAATCGTTGTAGGAGAACAGAAATGAAGAAGCGGCTTCACTCCTACGACAATTTGTCCAGTTGACAGATCTAAACTTCGTCTTTTGGTATAACATTTTAAGACCAAAGTGACGAGTCTGACAGCAGCAGTTACAGAGAACAGGGCCACAGTTTTTCAATGTAAAGTGAATTGGAGTCGATGGAGCCAGAAGCGCAGCCCATGATCACTTCCTATTTGAAACGCCGGCTAGCAGGTTAGCTATGTCCATTTATGTAAAGTCTATGGTTTCCTCACACTAGAACAATACAGGACTGATGTAGTGAATTTACAGGATTCTGGGACACGAGCAGGTAACAACTGTCAATCAAACCTGTTGCTAACGCTAGCGGGAATGACCTCATGGGAAGAAAGCGCCTGATTTGTCTCATTGTCCCAGGATCACTTCCTATTTAGTTAGCTATGTCCATTTCATACATACATACGTTCTCTTCAGTGGAAAATTCAGGAAAAGTTCACCTCAAAATTCCTTAAAAGTAGTTTGATTTGTATAGTTTGATTTGTGTAAGGCTTTGGGAGGAGACTGGAGGCTTTAAAACAGCTCTGAAGTCCCTGCAGAACTTATTTGCTGTCAAGATCAGCCCCTTGCAAAATAATACAACTCGAATAACGATGGTGGCAACTTCCAGAGTAAGATGAATACACTGCATGGTTTTCTGCCGTTCTCAGGGACTGCAGATGGAAATTCGAGCTATAATCTGGTACAAAGCATTTTCAGTGACTCTGATTAATGCTCCTGCACATGGTCTCTGTAAAACAAACTCAACTCAGGTTTAGCTTTCATCAAAAACATTACATTATTTTGGTAATATTGCACCATTTCGATATTTTCACATGCTTATCTCACATGTTTGATATTACTCTCTGTACTTAAGCCACTTTTTTGCCAAAAAAATGACCAAAATAAAGTTTTTATTGCACTGCTTCTTACTGTGAGCGGGCTTGCATCTCCACAGACCTGACTCGCACTTGAATACCTGCATGTCTCTATGTTATAACATTCCACATTACGGCATAAAACTTATCTATCTTTAAGGAGAATGTCCCGGAGTGTAGTTTTAACTTTCTATTTACATGAAATTGTGCAGGTGATGTACATTTAAGTCTCTCCGAACATGTTATTAGCGCCCCCTGGAGTCATTGCCTTCACATTGCTCATTAACCCTGTAATGTCCGATCTGCACATGTATTTATACTAAACGTGATCCACTACATAGCTCTCGTAGGGATGTCCCAGCAGCCTCTCCACCTCGGCCTTCGGGACCACCCAGCACTTCCCCGAGTGTCGCCTCTGGACCGAGTCTTTCAGAGTTTTGTCCTGCAGAGTGACCCTCATGTGCTGCTGTCCCCACCGCAGAACGCCCCTGGACGCTGTGGGGTCTTTGGGGTCTTTGGGGCCGGAGCGGTTCGCGTTAGCGTTAGCCTCCTGGTGGTTCTTCAGTCTGGTGACCGTCATGTCTGTGTGCTGGAATTGTCCTGGAGCAAAACACAAAAGGTCAACGTTACAGTCGCACATTAGTCTGTGAGCAGCGTATAGATCTCGCTCTTTTCAAACAGAGACGTATGAAATGGTAAGAAATGTAATGACTTCAATCCATTGAAAACTGGGGAACCAGAATAAGGATAAAAAACAATATAAAACCAGCTTTTATTTCATACTATTAGAGCTATTTCATACGGACTTCGGAACTTTTATTTTATTATTATTTTTTATTATTTTTTATTCTGGCCCCAAGTCACTGGGAGAAAAATTGTCCGGGGTCAGATTTACTCGCCGACACCTGGTTTATATGTTTGTAAATCTGATCTGTGACGACATCAGTGCCTCATGAACCTCACACACGTCACTGTCTCATATAATTAGATTAGATTAGCCTTTATTGTCTCCCTCAGGAGAAATTTGTCTCGGGACAAGGGAACTCATGCCACCTATAAAAAAACATACACATAACATACACACAGTGGACACATCAATTAATGAAAAAAAATACATTCAACATTTGATGATATTGCACCGGCTTCCCCTAATTAGCATATTTTGCACATTCCCTGAGGCCTTAAAGTGTAGAGGTGAGTATTGCACATTCCCTGGGGCCTAAAAGTGTAAAGGTGAGTACTGCACATTCCCTGGGGCCTTAAAGTGTAGAGGTGAGTATTGCACATTCCCTGGGGCCTAAAAGTGTAGAGGTGAGTATTGCACATTCCCTGGGGCCTAAAAGTGTAGAGGTGAGTACTGCACATTCCCTGGGGCCTTAAAGTGTAGAAGTGAGTATTGCACATTCCCTGAGGCCTAAAGTGTAGAGGTGAGTATTGCACATCCTCTGGGGCCTAAAAGTGTAGAGGTGAGTATTGCACATTCTCTGGGGCCTAAAAGTGTAGAAGTGAGTATTGCACATTCCCTGAGGCTTAAAAGTGTAGAGGTGAGTATTGCACATCCTCTGGGGCCTAAAAGTGTAGAGGTGAGTATTGCACATTCCCTGAGGCTTAAAAGTGTAGAGGTGAGTATTGCACATTCACTGGGGCCTTTCTGCCTAAGGTTCCAAAGGACACTGCACACTCCCTGAAGCCGATAACTGTCTGATACCACACACATATACACATGTGCATATAGTATTACACAGTCCCTGATGGCCAAACCGTAGAACATTATTTCTTCAAGTTCAGCAAGAAGATTGAAAGGGGAACAGATGAGTTCTTAAACCTGTGTAGTCTGCTGGTTTGGACCCTGTACCTTCTTCTTAAAAAGTACAGGCGCTGACTGATTCATGAGCAAACAAATTCAACGTGCTTGCTCCAGTTAAGTTGAGAATCAAATTACACCCCCAAGTATTTGTAACTCACCTGCTCTATAGTCTGACCCTTAACTGCAACAAAACTGTGATCACCAACAGATCTTGGATGAAAAATCATTTCTTTTGTTTTGTCAACATTTAAGATATATATAATATGATCATGCGTTTGGTAAATTTTGGATTATCTAACGTGACAGTTTCACTATGTTGTGGTTGTGTGCACAGGGCATTTCTCCGTTTCCGTGGCTCTGGGAGGAGAATAACTTAACTCACATTCACACCTGGACTTTGGATCGAAACTAAACAGTAAAATGTGAAAGTCTGGATCAAAGTGTTGACTCTGCACTTTGTGAAAGCCTCAGATTCACAGAGCACACTGCAGACTCAGCAGTTTCTCCCTCGTATAAAATGTTTATATCAGTTGCCAACCAGGAAGAGCGCGGTTAGCATGCAGTTGTTTGGATTATTGTCCAGATGAAACTCACGTATGAACTCAGTGCTGTGAATAATGAGGATGTTTGGAACTGCAGCAGATGGAGAAGTAGCTTTGTTTTTTCACATTTTTATGATGGTAAAATCAAGTACAGCCTTTAATCACATCAAGCTGTAAAACAAGAAACACAGACAGTGGTGGAAGATAAAGTAAAAGTAGTAAAGTACACATTTTAGGTATTTGTGCTTAACTTAAGTACATTTTTAAGTGGATATTTTTTACTTTTACTTCACTACATTTGAAAGCAGGAGTAGAAGAATCTGTTTAATTTTTTCTGTTGAACCAAATTCTGCACAAATCTTTATCTAAATCACTACATTTGGAGCCTTATACATACATTTTTTCGTGTGATACTTCTACTTTTACTTGATTATTTTTCTATACTTCTGTACAAAACTGAATACTTCTGATGGAGCATGACGCATCACTTTGCACCTCATATACTTTTAGTTTAGGGTCTTGTTTAGTTTGAGTAAAAACCTGGTCAGGATCTGGATTAGTCTCAGTCTGATCCTTTATTTCTCTCAGTTTACGCTGGTTAAGATGCAGGTTTAGTCAAAAGTCTTTACTCTTACCCAGCAGGCCTTGCGTGTTGTGGGACAGCCCTTGTCCGTTGGTGATGTAGAAGCCCAAGTGCGCCATCTGCAGGTAGCTGGGGTGTTTGTAGTAATGAAACAGAACCAGGAAGCGCACGTTTCGGCTCAGCTCGATCCAGCAGCTGTGATGGTTGTCCACGGTAACGGTCACTTCCTGTCGCGTGATGGAGCCCTGCTGATTGACAGGCAGCTTGTCCCGCCCCTCGCCCTCCAGCACCACGCTGTCCAACGACACGCTGATGAGGATGTCAGCTGACCCGCCCGTGGACATGGCGATGACGAGGCGGTCGAAGTACGTCCTGGGGCGGTCCTCGGCTCCGGGTTTAGAAGGAGCGCCGACCAGGTGACCATCGACGATTATACCTGAGGACGAGGAGAGGTTCATTTTAAAATACGCCCTGGTCATATCACATAACGGCTCAGTTGAAGCTCCTCCGCTTGAATCCTGTTTGTTTTACCTCGGTCTGGGTCTCCAGCAGCCTCAGCACGTCTTTGGCTCGACCGTCCACAGTGAAACAGAGGCTCTCGTGGAGTTTCGGGAGCTGCAGCACGAAATGAGGATCTCCATCCACTAAAGACAGAACAGGTCAACTCAACACGTGCAAAAGAAATGTTAGAGTTTATATAGACAACAGTATGAATCAAACAGCTCAAGAGGGTTTTTTTTTGTACTTCTCTGGGGTATTAACTGCTAACATAATCAGCGTGCATCCCACTAATGAAACTACTGTACATCACATCAGGTTTGTGAAGTTGTAGTGTACAGTTTTGTATTTTTGTTCTATTTATGGAGAGTTGTCGAGTGGGATCATGAGTGACGTGGGCTTGTGGGGGCAGAGCATTGGGCAGAAACTAACAGCTGAGGAGCTTAGAGCAAAAAGATTGTTCAAATAAGGCCCGGGAGAGGTTGCTAAATTACTCAAAACACCCAGGTTTAGCCCTGTCAAGACAGACAGGGCTAAACCAGGACTAAACCAGGACTAAACCAGGGCTAAACCCAGATCTAAACCAGGGCTAGACCAGAGCTAAAGCAGGACTAAACCAGGACTAAACCAGAGCTAAATGTTAATTTTATGATGATTATTTATGTTTTGATTTGTTGTATTGTGATTTTATTGTCTTTCTTGTTCTGTAAAGCTCTTTGATTCTTTCTGTAGAGGCACATGTGTGTGTGTGTGTGTGTGTGCGTGTGTGTGTGTGTGTGTGTGTGTGTGTGTGTGTGTGTGTGTGTGTGTGTGTGTGTATGTGTATGTGAACTGAACACATCATTTTGATAAATCTAAATATCAGATTTTCACAGACCTGACGAAGAGAAAACTCTGACTGTGCTGAGGCGAGACTGTGAATCTAAAAACAAGCAAAACAATGTTGTAATATTATTCTCATGGTGCAGATCTCAGTACAGAACATTCAGACTCACAAACTTACCAAACGATGTGTCTGTGTCAGTGTCGTCCCCTGAAAACAAACACATTCATTTGACATCAGGATTTCAAATGTGCTAAGTGTCACTAAACGGTGCGATATGTAACTTTTCTGCTTCCTGTTTGTCTCCATGGAGGTTTTAAAGTCGGTCTGGATTGTCAGATCTCTGGAGAGGCAAGCCTGCTCACAGTATCAATGCATGTTTCTCAAGGCAATAAAACACCCGCAGTTAAGTAAATGCCACATGTTTTTTAAACTTTTTTTTAACCTTCTCATTACGGCAGTTCTATTCTAGGTTACAATACTGATAAATGTATGTGTACTAGCCATTTTTCTGGACTAAACCAGGGCTAAACCAGGACTAAACCAGGGCTAAACCAGGACTAAAGCAGGGCAAAACCAGGACTAAACCAGGACTAAACCAGGGCTAAACCAGGACTAAAGCAGGGCTAAAAAACCAGGACTAAACCAGGACTAAACCAGGGCTAAACCAGGACTAAACCAGGGCTAAACCGGGACTAAACACCAGCTAACCAGGGGGACTAAACCGAGACTAAACCGGGACTAAACCGGGACTAAACCGGGACTAAACCGGGACTAAACCAGGACTAAACCAGGGCTAAACCAGGATTAAACCAGGGCTAAACCAGGACTAAACCAGGATTAAACCAGGGCTAAACCAGGACTAAACCAGGGCTAAACCAGGACTAAACCGGGACTAAACCAGGACTAAACTGGGGCTAAACCATAAAATGCCCTACTGTGGAACATTCCAGGCAAAGAAATGACATTTTTACAGAAAAGGACGGCAGATCGTCCACCAGAAAGGTTCCATAGTGCAGCTTTAATGCGTTATTCTTACATGGGTCATAGTTGAGGTTGTAGTCGTAATCGTAGGTGGCATCATAGTCTAGAGAAGTAAAATACAGAAATAAAATCATACGAAATAAATAAAAACCATCAACTTTTAAGAGAGCAGGTGAAGAAGAAGTGTGTGTGTCTCACCTTTATCAAGATCAATGTCTGAAAAAACAAAAAGAACGCTTTAAAAGTAGTAAAGTACTGTACTTAAGTAAAAACATTAGGTATCTGTACTTTACTTTAGTACATTTTACTTTTACTTTTACTTCACTGCATTTGAGAGCAGTATCTGTACTTTCTACTTCACTATGTTTTTTTAATTGGGCAGAAAAGTAAAAGTATTTTTTTATTATTTGCTGGAACACATGACATAATAAAAAAATAAAAAATATACATATACAAATAAAAACAGCTAGAAATACTTTTACTTTTTACTCTTACTCTAGTACATTTTTAACAGGTACTTTTACTCAAGTCCATTTTTTTTCATGTGATACTTTGACTTTTACTTGAGTATTTTTTTGCTGTACTTTTTACTTAAGTAACAAAACTGAGTACTACTACTTCCACCACTGTATCTAGACATGTATATTGTAATTAATTTGACTAGTTTACCTAATTACAAAGCAAAAACAATTAAAATAAAAAGCCAATTTTTGTGATTTTTTATTACAAACATGAAATAAATTGATTTGAATTAATTACCTTTTCTCTGGACTTGAATGGAGGTAGAGACATCTAGTGGAGAGATGTAGAAACAACAGATTAAGGGCATGATGTCACTGGAGGACTATATGCAATATTTAAGTCTGTGTAAAACTTTCTTTATAATTTGCATTCACATTTGAGAATGTTTTTACCCTGCTAGAATCTCCTTTTCCCCACTAACTTCACCTTGTGACCTTCACTGCTGCTCACATTAAAGAGCCACATTACGCTATTTTCTGATCTACACTGCCTGGCCAAAAAAAAGGTCACACTCTCTAATATTTGGTATTTCACTTCTGCAATGTCACAAGATTTATTTCCATCCAGTGCTGCTTCATTTTTCACCAAGATGTTGCATTGATGATGGTCGAGTCTGACGCTGCACAAAGCTTCTCCAGCACATCCCAAAGATTCTCAAGGGGGTTAAGGTCTGGACTCTGTGGTGGACAATCCATGTGTGAAAATGACGTCTCCTGCTCCTGAACCACTCTGTCACTGTTTGAGCCCCATGAATCCTGGCATTGTCGTCTTGGACTATGCCCGAGAAGAAAAAAAATCAGTCATTCAGTATATTCAGGTCGTCAGCTGACCTCATTCTTTGAGCACAGACTGTTGCTGAACCTAGACCTGACTCGTACCTACAGGCTCGGACCTATTTGCTTAGTTAAATCCAGGTGGCGACTTTTTTTTTAGGCAGTGTATATCGGCCAAGCGATATATCGATCTATCTGATGGTGTCATACTCACAGACTGTATAAAAAAGTGGACCAAGTGTTTGTGACGTCACCCACAGCGTTCAGCTCCCGTCAAATGAAGCTCATCGAGGCGAGAGCAGGTATAGGGGCGAATTTGGAGCCGAGTTCCTGCGCCGCTGGTTTAGCAACGCCGTTAATCAAGCCTTTTGCTAACGCTAGCGGGAGTGATCTCGGGTTAAGAAGTCACCTGATTTGTCTGTTGTTAAGGTCCATATCTTGATTTACGGACAAAGTATCAGATCATGTAGTCTCGGACCTACTTGCTTAGTTAAATCCAGGTGGCGACTTTTTTTTGGCCAGGCAGTGTATGATTTGAATGGAAAACCTACAAACCTACATGTTAATCTTTTATTTTCATTCTTACCCAGAAGCCCCCCTGCCGCCTCCCACGGTTTGGCCCCGTCTGGCACTCCGGGCATGGGGGCGAAAGTGGCCGATATCAGGGTAGCTATGGTTATATCGTCCTCTGTATTATCGTTATCGCTGTTACTACTATTTGCTGCGTCTAGAACAGGATCCATGGAAGGAGAAACGAGAGGATTGACCAACTGAGGTAAAGACGTCACAGTTACCAACTCCTGTTCAGTCGTAGAATCTGTGAAGTTATTGTGTATTAACCCGACTGGGAGGACGGTAGCTTTCGCAGGAGGTAAAATAGTAGCAGTAGCGAGAGTAGTAGTAGCTATAGTAGTGATTTTGGGGTCCATTTTGCCTGTAGAAATAGCTTGTGTTACAGTGTTAGCATTTAGCACAGACGTAGCCACTGTATTAGCATGTGTCGTGGTTGAGATTTTCCCTGGAGCAGGTGGTAGTGCTGTTTTTAGCGCATTGAGAACTGACGTAGATATCTTCCCAGCAGGCAGAGGTGGAGGAGATGCAATTTTGGACATGTTTTGGTTCTGAGCCGTGGGTTTTCTTGCTAAAATTCCAGCCGGGTTAGTTTTTGTTAAGCCTGGACTGGCGGTCGTCGTGGTTTTCTTGAGAATTTTAACACTCGGAGTTGTTGTCTTTTTGAGCGGGGCTGGAGGTGGCTTGGGCGGTTCGGGTTTGGTTTTGTTTTGTTTGATGACATTTGAATTTTTGGATATTTTTGGAGTCGCTAAAGTCGTCGTTGTTGTTGTAGTAATAGTAGCTGGTGAAGTGGTGGGTTTTTCTGTCGTTGGACTGACTTCTTCATCAGGTTTGACCACAACTAAAGAGGTAAGCGCTGTTACAAAGTTGTATTTAAGAGAGAGATTGGTTGCTTTGTCTGCTAATAACCTTTGCATGGAAGGATCTGTAGCGTTTAGTTTAGCCAGAAGCAGTTCTTTGATAGTGGTATATGCCCATAAGCGGTTTACAAAGCTGGACATCCCTTCTACATCTGCTACACACCCATCAAAACTGTTATTCTCTTGCAAACCTGAAACCAAAACATCATTTTCAAACTTAACACTTTGCTTCGAATCAATTGCACTCAATGCGACCTTAAAGTCCTTCACGCCCTGGTTTGACCCTTCCGGCTACGACTAGCTCTGATCCTTGGAAATAATTGGGAAATAGCGAGCAGGTGACATCAAAAGCTTGTTCGTCCAAGTAGGTTAGCTGGATGTCCGATAGCAAGGGGCTAGCAACTTCATCGTAGAATCCTTTGAGTTGCAATGCTGCGTCGGCGTCCTCGTACACCATCCTAGCGACGCCGCGGTTATCCAGAGCAAGGCGTCTGAGCAAAAGGAAATCGGCGTCATCACCAAACGCAAGTCCAAATAATGAGGCAGAACCAAGGGCCTTTTTTCGCGTTACTGAGGATGGTATCGCTAGCTGTAACTCCAATCGTAGCTTCGCCATCAGTGAGGAAAATGACCAAAGGAACACGACGAGAAGAGGCCGAAGGGGACAACGGGCTGACGAGCTGAGCAGCAGAAAGCAGAGCGGCGTTTATGTTCGTCCCTGGAAAGAGAAAACAAGGCAAATTTGTAAATAAATACTACAACGGCATTTAGCAAATCTGCGGCGTCACCCGTGGTGTTCGGCTCCAGTCAAATGAAGCTCACTAAGGCTAGTGGTTACAGTAGAGTATCATAGCAACCAAAGAGCCAATCTGGAGACTGAACCAAGACTAAACAAGGACTAAACCAGGACTAAACCAGGACTAAACCAAGACTAAACCAAGACTAAACCAGGACTAAACCAGGACTAAACCAAGACTAAACCAGGACTAAACCATGACTAAACCAAGACTAAACAAGGACTAAACCAGGACTAAACCAGGACTAAACAAGGACTAAACCAGGACTAAACCAGGACTAAACAAGGACTAAACCAGGACTAAACCAGGACTAAACAAAGACTAAACCAGGACTAAACAAAGACTAAACCAAGACTAAACAAGGACTAAACCAGGACTAAACCAGAACTAAACCAGGACTAAACCAAGACTAAACAAGGACTAAACAAGGACTAAACCAGCACTAAACAAGGACTAAACCAGGACTAAACCAGAACTAAACCAGGACTAAACCAAGACTAAACAAGGACTAAACAAAGACTAAACCAGCACTAAACAAGGACTAAACCAGGACTAAACCAGAACTAAACCAGGACTAAACCAAGACTAAACAAGGACTAAACCAGCACTAAACAAGGACTAAACCAGGACTAAACAAGGACTAAACCAGGACTAAACCAAGACTAAACAAGAATTAAACAAGGACTGAACCAAGACTAAACCAGGACTAAACCAGGACTAAACCAAGACTAAACAAAGACTAAACCAGGATTGAACCAAGATTAAACCAGGACTAAACCAAGACTAAACCAGGACTAAACAAGGACTAAACCAGGACTAAACCAAGACTAAACAAAGACTAAACCAGGATTGAACCAAGATTAAACCAGGACTAAACCAAGACTAAACCAGGACTAAACAAGGACTAAACTAGGACTAAACAAGGACTAAACCAGGACTAAACCAAGACTAAACGAGGACTAAACAAGGACTAAACCAGGACTAAACCAGGGCTAAACCAGGACTAAACATGGATCAAACCAGGACTAAACCAGGACTAAACCAGAATTAAACCAGGACTAAACCAGGACTGCACCAGGACTGAACCAGGACTGAACCAGGACTAAACAAGGATTAAACAAGGACTGAACCAGGACTGAACCAGGACTAAACAAGGATTAAACAAGGACTGAACCAGGACTAAACCAGGACTAAACCAGGACTGAACCAGGACTAAACCAGGTCTACCTTTTATGTGGTCCTGGATAACATTGTGTTGGCGTTTTGACACAGCTGTAGGTCGCTAAAGGCAGACCTAAAGCAGGACTAAATTGAGGCAGTTATGGTCCTTAAAACTATCCAGCCTTTGTGCTTTGCTAATTGCGTCTATTCGAGTTGTGATTAATCTTGCAGCTGTGACTCACATCCTTCGGCGCTGATCCTCTTGATGAATTCTTTGGCGTCTCGTACGTTTTGACGCGTGGCTCGCACAGTCCGGCCTTTCTTCCAGGTCTGGACCCGGTCTGAAAACGTGATGATGTTGAAGTGATCTCCCTCCCTCAGGTCGCCCAGGATGGTGCTCATCGCCTGCTTCGTCTACCAACACAGGAAATGTAACAAAAATGTCTTTAATTATGCAGTGTATGTGGGTCAATTACTACAGCTTAAAAAAACTGTATCATTGTATTATTGTTTTCTGAATAGTTTTAAAATGGTCTTGATCAGTATCTGACAATCTGACCCCTCCGACCACTCACTCACTCACACGTTCACACAAAGGAGGTGAAACTTCTTTCCCAAGGACAAAAGCACTATGCTGTCGCTGAAGATGGGATGAAAATGACAACAATAAAACTTGTACATAAATGCTTTTTTGTTTGGTTTCTTCACTTTTTCTTTTGAATTGTTGAGTAACAAGGTTCCACCATCAGTGGTCCTCGTGGTTTCTCTTCAAATCTGGTTTACTTGTTTTTGCATGTTGATTGTTGTTAACATCAACATTAGTCAAATTTTGTTAAGTCACAAATTGCACAATTTTAAGCCAAAAAGCGTAAATACTGTCCATGTCAGTCATTTTTGTGTCTTTTCAGAACATTGTCCAAAATGGTCAATTATTACATAAAAGAATGCAAATGTTTTTTTTATCCTAGACTCACAATCCCTGAAGGACACTGGTGTTCTCCTGCACACTGGTTGAACATCACTGATTTACACTGTGTCATCCACTCGATGTGGAAAGTCCTGTTGTCTAGTTGCTAAATGTTTTTTACTCGCTGCAAACCAGTTTCCTTCACACAGTCACTGAATGATCCATGATATGTTCAAACATAATTCACTGTCAGAATGATGCTGAACAGCAGCAGTGTTGAGATGATCCTGGTGTTTGGACCCTGCACTTTCCACCGTCTCACCTGCTTGATCTTGGTGCCGATCATTGAGCCGCTGATGTCAATGACAAATATCACATCCTTCGGGACGACGGGGAGACCTCGGGGAGCAAAGTAGTGCACAAAGTATCCATCGTAAACCTGGAAAAAAGGTTTAGCAGTTAAAGGTTTAGAAGTTGCTGTAGTTCAGTGGTAATTCTCCTATTTTATGCCAGATGCCCTGTTGGTTAGTCTTTCATGTGCATCAAGCACAACTGAACCGATCATCTTCTGGTCAGAGAGACTAAATCCTCTTCCACAGACCTACTTATCTGACTGCTGAAACACAATCTTCAGCCTAAGCTATATCTACTTTAAATGACAAGATCTAAAAAAAATAAGTTGAAAAATTATATACATTAAAATAAGCATATATGTGCTGGTTTGTTTGTTTAAGGCTGTGCAGTATATTTCTGCAGCCTTACTGCAAACTGTGTGTGGGACCTCGTTGCTGTGAGGGGACAGTGCTTCTGACCTGTATGTCGCCCATGATGTCCCTCAGCTCCACGTCGTACTGGAGGATGAAGTCTGCGTTGATGCCCTGAGCTGAGACGCTGGTCTGCTGCTGGACACTGGGGCTGTAGTGGACACGAGCGCAGTGAGGAGTCTTTTCTATCAGAGTGGAGGGAGGAGGGTCCCCATCACCTGTGACAAAAGGACGCGGTAAATCGAGATCGTGATGAAGATACAGACAGTACCGACTCATGATTATGGTAAAGCTCTGACTGTGAGTGTCACACCACAACCAAAACCACAACCAAACCTGCAACACTGGAGTCACAGCTGGACCGGGGCAGTCTGAGTGAGGCGTAAGTCATTCACATAAATATTCACCTTATTCCGGACGTTGCCGTGGGCGCCACCTTCGTCATTTGGTGTTGTATTATTTTGTACGAAGCTGATCTTGACAGTAAATAAGTTCTACGGGGACTACAGAGCCGTTTTAACCCATAGGTGTCAAATTTGGCCGCAGTTACTTGCTGCTACCCAATTTCAATTCAAAAAATTCAAAAAGCCCAGAGTGCCACTTCTGGCCCCTGTACAGAGACACCTAGTGGATGAATATTGAACTAAAATGAGCCAGAGTGGTAGTGACAAGATGGCCGACCACAAGCTGTTTTGTTGAGCTGGAAATCGACCCAAACAAAATCGTCTGCTGAGCAAACCAGCGCTGGTAAAATTATGTTGTTTTTTTTGTTAATCTTTTAAATAATAGCTTGCAAAATGTCTAGAAGTACGTGTTATATTCTTTTTGGATTAATTAGCGAGCCCAATGGGTCAAATTTGGACCTGTTAAAATGGAAAAAGTGGATATTTCAGTTTTCAGTGAACTTATAGCAATAATTTATGGAAATAATTTCCAAAGAAGAAAAAAAGGGTTCTTGGTTTCTCCATTTAATAATTTCCCAGAGACTCAGTGCAGCACATAAACATTG
This sequence comes from Periophthalmus modestus, assembly GCA_019594935.1. Lineage (NCBI taxonomy): Eukaryota > Metazoa > Chordata > Actinopteri > Gobiiformes > Gobiidae > Periophthalmus > Periophthalmus modestus. The sequence goes on from JAIEZT010000084.1 coordinate 32,036,109, forward strand.
AACATTTGACACAAACCAACCAACTTTTCCCAAATTCTCCATTGAAAGGAACAGGATTTCCACTTAACCGGAAGTGCTACTGCGAAGAAAGTGCGGTTTAGTTGCATCACAGAAAAAGTGGGTGGGGCAGAATAAGGTCAATATAATGGAACGGGCTTTGCAATGGATTATACTTACTTTTTAAAAAATCTATTAACCAATTTATATATTTTTCCTTTCAAAAGTAATGAGTTCAGGAGGAGCAGGATTTTTTTGAAAGCAGAATTTTTGTGACTGTAATCTTGCATAGTGGGGCTTTAAGTTACAGCTAACACATCAATGTCCAAAAGCAATTCAAAAAAACATAGGACCTAATATAAATTCTGTGTAATATTCCTGTTTTATGGTTGAATGTACCGTGAGCGTTGTTGATGAGTCTGCTCGTCTTCAGAGGCAGCACTCTGATGAAGCTGAGCTCCGTCCGCTCAGACACCATCACCTCCACCGTCAGGTTCTGCACCGTCTGCCCCGGCCTCAGCCCCAAACTCAGCTCATATCTGCCCAGTCTGCGCAACAACAGCTCCTCATACGTCAGGCAGAACGACAGGCGGACACCAGGGGGCGCACTCACAGCCACACGGAAACGCTCTATCTCCCTCTCTCTAGGTAAGAAGACAGAGCATGTTCTTTGTGTTAAAATGCAAATTAAAATTACAAATGACAGCATCTTTGTAGAGTCTTTTAATCTGATCTTAAACCCATTTATTATTATATTTGCTTTGACTTTTAATACAATTTCTGTGTATTAATTTTTGATTTGAGTGCCTTGAAGGTGAAAAAACGCCATATACAGTGGTCCCTCGTTTATCGCGGGGGCAGGGCCAGCCCAGCCTATGAAGAGACTAAGCAGCTGCTTAGGGCCCCGAGGCCACCAGAGGGCCCCCAAGAGCCCATACATTTATATTGAAAATAATGATTAAAACGTTTTTTTCTGAAAACTAAACAGCGCCCGGGTATGTTACTAGTCTAAATATTCTTCTTACACGACTAGATGTGTTTTATTTCCATTAGCTAGACACGTGCTTCCTACATTTATTTTCTAATCGGGCAGTGATGAGGACAGCTACGTGTTTACACCGGTGTGAAGGACCCCTCCCTCCAGGTGCATTCTGGGAGGGCTGAGGCAGCAGAGGGACATTTGAGTGGATGTTTTACAGACTGAAAGACTTAAGTTAGTGATGGGACAATGTGTGAAGAGCCCAGAGGAAGATCGTTTGGGGACAGGATTCTTCAGAGAGAACTCGAAATATGCCACGATTTTAACCAGTGGATCTGCAGATAAAACAGTGAGACTGGACGTGTATAAATGTGCAGACAGGACATGTATCAGAGGACAGAGGACAGACGGGACACACCTCAGAGGGACAGAGGACACAGGTGAGTCCGTTTATTACTCTGGCTGTTTTTGGTTGTGGCTCGTCCTTTTGTCTCTAAACCTCAGATGATGTGAGTTTGGTTAAAGTCTCTGCTCCTGTGTCACATTCACGTTGATTATGGCAGAAACCTCTGTTACATCTGCTGAACGAAAGAACGACCTGTGAACGACTCCTGAATGTGTTATTAACGACTCATTAACACGGATGCACGTAACCACGTTTAGCAAACGAGTACGAGTACTTCATTTTGAGTACTTGCTCATACTGAGTAAAGATACCGATACCAGACATTATTTTTACTGTCTGATTATAGTAGTGAGTCTAATTCACTTCATTTTATAGTACAGCCACTTTTCATCTTAGAATACTTATCACTGTGGTTAGGTATAATTCAAATATAATTTATTTAGATCTGGTCTAAAGCACTTGGCTTTATCTGCGCTCCTCCGAGCTAACTGCTAACGCGCTAACTGGTACAGAGCCGCTGTTAGCATAACAGTGACTGTTGTGTTACTTATACCACAGCCAATTTTTCACAGTTATGTTCCTGTTGTTCGTCTTTTAAAATCTCTGAACTCGTCTAAATGTGTTTGTCCATTATAACAGTTACATCGCAGCACAAGCAAATAAACGCCAGCGCCACTTAGCAACGTTAGCAACGTTAGCATGCTACTATTGTAAACACAAGCACTGCACTAGTGTCCTCTCAGAACTATAAAACCCTTAGAGTCCTAAATATTTGTATATGTCACGTGACAGTCACATATGATCACAGCTTTATGTTCAGAGATCTGCTCTGTGGAGAGGCGAGCTGTGAGCCTCAAACAGCAGCACAGATACAGTGGTATCGGCCTTTGGTATCGACAGTTCATTGATGAGTACGAGTACAGCACCCGATACTGGTATCAGTATCTGGGCATCCTAGTCATTTAATATGTGCATTTAGGCGAAATCTCTCATCCAAAGCCTGACAAACATAAAAATTATGTGATCCTAAAATCCCCTTTTATTTAATGTTCAGTCCTTCCAAATGATCTGATGATTATAGATCTGATGATTATAGATCTGATGATTATAAATCTGATGTTATGTTCAGGCTGTTTCTCTTATCTCTCTTAACCTGTAACACTACTTTGTACTTCTTGAGTGATATGATTTTGAAGTTAGTGTACCTTGTTTGCCTACTCTATCCAATACTGCACTTTATGACAAATGTAAGCTCACTTTAGTCGACTGGCGCATTAAAATGCACCAGAGTTTAAAAATGTCTCTGTCAGACCCTCCTTCCTCATGTTTTTATACTGCTAGACTTGTGGCCATTGCTGTTGTGAGCCTCTAGAATTTTCAATCTTTTAACAACTGGTTGTGATTATGTTTTAATGTTGTCAAATATGAATAGGTGGCACTGAAGTGGAGAGGGCCCCCGGGGGACAATTTTGCTTAGGGCATTAACATTTTCTCACATTTCTCTGTTGTTTAAACACTCTCAAAGTTCAAACCTTCATATATCATCTCCCTCTTCCTCGATGATCTTTAAATGTGTTGTTCTCGTGCCTCTGCTCCAGCGGTGCACACAATGCACGTTCATACAATGTAAAAAAAAAAGCATGCAAAACCGTGAAAGGTGAAGCACGATATAGCGAGGGACCACTGTATAAAACATTTACCATTAAAAAAAAAATTAACCATTCTCTTAATCCACTAACCACTATATAGTAACTCCAAAACAGTGTATGTGTGGTGTATGTTACACGTTTTGTTATAAAAACTGAAGAAAGTCTAAGGTTGCCTCTACTTCCAGCATGAGTGACTAAAATAGAAGCCCCCTCCCCTCTCGGGACCTACTTGGTGGCCACGAGCCCGGCGGTTCGGCCCTGCTTCTTCGCTGCGTCGTAGATTTTCCTGGCAGCCGCTCGCTCTTTGACCTGTGCCACATAGACTCTCCCATTGGACGTTCTGAAAAACAGTGGAAACAGACGACAGTGATGCTCTGTGTGGCAGACAGAGACGGGTTATGTTACACTGGCCCGGGCTCGTTTGTTTGTTTGTTTGTTTGTTTACAGTGGAATCCAGTCACGTTGGCACCGGCATTTACAATTATTTTTATGTATTTGTTTGTTTAACCAGGGAATTCCCACAGAGATTCGTAGTTGCAGCAAACTAACTGAGGCTGACTGACAGATGAGTGGCTGCCAAGTCTGAGCCAACAGCCCATTCATTCGTCTATAATCCCTCACACACCACATTCATGCACTGGTCTTAGATGGGATAATGCGCAAATATAAGCAACAGAGGAATGAAACACAACAGGAATCATTAAGAGTCCTGGTTTTGTCTCAGTTGCGTCATTGTTCGGGCCTGGTTTAGTCCTGGTTTAGTCCTGGTTTAGTCCTGGTTTAGACCTGGTTTAGTCCTGGTTTAGTCCTGGTTTAGACCTGGTTTAGTCCTGGTTTAGTCCTGGTTTAGTCCATGTTTTAGTCCTGTTTTAGTCCTGTTTTAGTCCTCTTTTAGTCCTGGTTTAGTCCAGGTTTAGTCCCTGGTTTAGTCCTGTTTCAATCTGTTTTAGTCCTGGTTTAGTCCTGTTTTAATACTGGTTTAGTCCTGTTTTAGTCCTGTTTTAGTCCTGATTTAGTCCTAGTATAGTCCTGTTTTAATCCTGGTTTAGTTCTGGTTTAGTCCTGTTTTAGTCCTGGTGTAGTCCTGTTTCAGTACTGTTTTAGTCCTGGTTTAGTCCATGTTTCAGTCCTCTTTTAGTCCTCTTTTAGTCCTGGTTTAGTCCATGTTTCAGTCCTCTTTTAGTCCTGCTTTAGTCCTGCTTTAGTCCAGGTTTAGTCCATGTTTCAGTCCTCTTTTAGTCCTGGTTTAGTCCTGGTTTAGTCCTGGTTTAGTCCTGGTTTAGTCCTGTTTCAATCTGTTTTAGTCCTGGTTTAGTCCTAGTTTAATCCTGGTTTAGTCCTGTTTCAATCCTGTTTTAGTCCTGGTTTAGTCCCGTTTTAGTTCTGGTTTAGTCCATGAACCACAGCTGGAAAACTGCGGTAGTTGGTTGGTTCTTGGGGTCAGAAAAACATCGCCATAAATTTCACCATAGGGAAAATATAGTTACTGGAATGCACTGCGAGTTCTACTGGCGCCATCAAAGAAAAACCCTGTACCTTAAAAACACGGCTGTTTGTTTAGTTTCCACAGTTCTGCGATGTGAAAGTAGGTGCAGGGTCATACGAGCGAGTTCCCTTGACAAACAGCAGGAGCACAGCGCTGATACAGAGGCTAATGACGCAGTGAGGCATCACCACACCCTCAGAAATCACAACCGACGGCTCTTTAAAAGGACACGTGCTCACAGTCAGCAGTACGACTCTGTCCAAAGCTCCGCCCACGAGCCTATGTTACCCACACTCCCTCACAGCTCCTTTCTATAGTTAAAACAATACACTACGACTTCACAAACCTGATGTGATGCAGTAGCTTCATTAGCGGGATGCGCTCAGATTGTGTGGTGATAGCGCTCTGAAGGGGGGGGTGGCTTAGCGCAGAGAGCAAAGGGAGAACTCGTGCCACTTTTAAGCTGTATTTGAGTTTGGTTTAGAGTCACATGACCAGGTGCAAAATGAAGGTCACAGCCTGGAAAAATCAGGCCAAAGAGAAAGAAAAAAGAGTTAACTGTAAACAAACCACATTTGTGCGGAGAGAGAGAGAAAGAAAGGAGGGGCGGAGAGGGAAGAAAGAGAGAAAAGGTTAAGAGAGAGACTGACAGAAAGAAAGAGGGAGGGAGAGATGGTGGAAGGGAGAAGAAGGAGACATAGGGAGACAGGTAGAGAAGAAAGAGAGGGGGAAAGAGAAAAGGTAAGAGAGACTGACAGAAGGAAAGAGGGAGGGAGAGATGGTGGAAGAGGAGGAGAGAGAGGGAGGGACAGAGAAACATGGAGGGAAAGAGAGAAAAGGTAAGAGAGACTGACAGGGAAGGAGAGATGGTGGAAGGGAGAAGGAGGAGAGAGAGGGAGGGAAGTAAAGAGAGAAGAAAAAGAGGAAGAAAGAAATATAGAGGTGAGGAGAGCGCAGAGGGTGGTGAGGGAGTGATGGGGGCATAGACAGTGAGAGGGAGGGAAGGAGAGAGAGAAGGAGAGAGGGAAGGTTAGAGGGAGAGAAGGAGAGAGGGAAGGATGTAAAGAGAGGGAGGGACAGAGAGGGGAAGGCAAAGAGAGAAGAAAGAGAGGGAGAAAGAAATAGAGAGGTTGGGAGAGAGAAGGAATTAGGGAAAGAGGTGGTGAGGGAGTGATGGAGACAGTGGGAGGGAGGGAGAGACGGAGAGAGGGAAGGATGGAATAAGAGAGGGGGAGGGACAGATGGAAAGAAGAGACGGAGAGAGCATGAGGGAAGGATGGAGAGAGGGAAGGAGGGAAGAAAGGGAGGGAGGGACAGATGTAAAGAAGAGAGGGAGGGAGGGATAGATGGAAGGGAGAGGGAGGGAGAGAGAGAGGGAGAGGGGGGTGGTGGACAGAGGGGTGGTGAAAGTGCAGACTCTGAACACTGCTCTCTCAGTCTGACTCTCAGGGGCTTTTTCTGCAGTTTGTGGTGAACAGATTTAGCAGCAGAGTCTGTGGAGTCTGGTGAAGGTGAGAGACACTGAGCCAACAGTTAATGTCCTCACATGAGGTTTGAACCAGGGACAGTCTGGTTAGAGGGAAAACTCTCGGCACATTTCAGTTTCCCATCAACTCCTTTGGTTCTGATGACTGGCCAGCGACAGCTTCACAATTTTCCAATATTCTGCCAAGATGTCGTCTGTAAACAGGTCTTCTATCCCAGAGTTCCAGTGGGTTTGATTGTCGGGCAGATCGGCCAATCAGAGAAAGGGAACAACAACACTCACTTCCTCAAAGCATCATCCCCCTTAAACTCAGGTTAGAAAAGTCAGACATTTGTTTCTGAAGGACATCTGAGAGTAAAAATACATGTAACATCTATGAAGTGAGCCTGATCCCAGACTGTCCTCCACCCAAACAGAAAGTACAGGACAGTTTGGCTGACCAGGCTATTGGTGATGAACAGTGGAGATTCATCTGTAAAACAAAACTAACTTTGCCTCAAGTGGAGGAGTTCAAATATCTCGGGCCTTGTTCATGAGTAAGGGAAAGATGGAGTATGAGATGCAGCGTTCACAGTGATGCGGTCACTGTATAGGTCTGTTCAGGTGAAGAAGGAGCTGAGTCGAAAGGCAAAGCTCTTGATTTACTGGTCAGTCTATGCTCCTGCCCTCGCCTTTGGTCATGAGCTCTGGTAATGATCGAAAGGACAAGATTGTGGAAACAAGCGGCCGAAATGGGTTTCCTCCGCAGGGTGGCTGGCGATCCCTTAGAGATAGGGTGTGGAGCTCACACGGAAGGAGCTCGAAGTAGAGCTGCTGCTCCTACACATGGAGAGGAGCAGCTGAGGTGGCTCAGGCATCTGCTCAGGATGCCTCCTGGACACCTCCCTAGGGAGATGTTCCTGGCATGTCCCACCGGGAGGAGGCCCTGGGGAAGACCCAGGACACGTTGAAGGGACTATGTCTATCTGACCTGAAAAAGCCTTGGGGTCCCACTAGAGGAGCTGTAGGACGTGTCTGGGGTGAGGGAAGTCTGGGAGTCCCTGCTTAGACTGCTGCCCCTGTGACCCGGCCCCGGATAACAGAAAGAAAATGGATGGAACAAAACTGAAACTAGGCAAGAAATTACTTTAAAAAGTCCATATACAGACCTGGAGTTATGTTTTGTTTCATTCACACATGTTTAACACACAAACCCGACATATTTAGGCGAAAACACTCTGTTCCACCTTGTGATGTCATGGCGTAGCACAGGAAGTGCTCCACTGTGTTCACCTTCACTAGAATAATTTGGATAATGTCAGCCCTGAAATTTCCAATCTCTATTAAACTACGGGTAAAAGGACTTGTTAACATGAAAACTATCACTTCATGACATCACAAGGTGGAACGGAGCATTTTGAGCTTTGGAGATGTTACAGACTAATAATAAAGAGTTACTCAAACATGTGTGAATGAAGTCAACTTTACGTAATATAGGACCTTTAAAGCCCAGATACATTTGGTTATTATTTTAAGTGGAAAGTTCATTAATGAGCCAGAGTATGAACTGAAATGCAGCTCGCTGTCCCTGCACTGGCCTTGGTAAACTGCAGGAGAGAAAATAGGAATCAGGATTTAAAAAGAGTCTATTACCTTTTCGACTCTGGTTCACAAAGCGCTGTATTCACGAGGCTCGGGTCTGCCCCCTCCTGACCTGCTCTGACTGTAAGGCCGCTCCAGTGTGGACTTATCTTTGTATATATTTAGTATTTTTAACCTTTCCAAGTCGCCTCGTAATCAAACAGCTGCCGGATTTTGTTTTTTCCTGAGAGACGTGTGAAGTTTGATCTGGGTTCTGTGCTATCAACGTGTTTTTAAATGGCCGTATTATGCAAAATCAACTTTCTAGAGCTTTTAAACAGGTTATAATGTTGTTTTCCTGAAAAAGTCTACTCCTCAACTCTATATCAGTAAAGAAAACTAGGAAACATTTCTTGCAGTTTTGCTTAGCATCAGTGTGGTGTGGTGTGAGTGTTGGTGTTGGGCAGAGGGGCCGATGGAGCAGATTGGCAGCCTCACTTCGTCAGTCTACCCCAGGGCAGCTGTGGCTACAATAGTGCTTCGGGTGTCTCGAAAGGAGCCACATAAATCCAGTGCGTTATGAGTCGTGTTGCCATCGGTTCATGCAGGTTTGAGTGATCTCCAAAGCTCAAAATGCTCTGTTTTTCAAGTTAACATCTACCTTCTACCTTTAGTTCAGCAGAGACTGGCAATTCCAGGGTTGAAATTATAATTAAGTGATTCTAGTGAAGTTTAAAAACACAGTGGAGGACTTCCTGTATTGCCACACATGATGACATCACAAGGTGGAACAGGGTGTTTTCTGTTTGAGAGAAGGACACAGCCTAATTATGCAGGGTTTGTGCATTAAACATGTGTGAAACAGGTCTGTTTGTGAGGACAGATGTGCAGTATTGTGTTGTGTTTTTTGTGTTTTTCTTTGCCGAGAAGGAGAATCTAAGGATAGGGGGCGCTCTGGGACAGTTCTGCTTGTTCATGTGCTTGTTTTCTATGAATGTTGGTTAATCAGTCTGTTTTTGGCCCATGGCTCTGTTTCTCTGTTGGACTTTCTAACTTTCAGAAGCGACTGCGTATGTGATTTTGAGCTTTACAGAAATACACTGAATTGAAAAAATGCACTGAAGGTGGAGTGACTAAGCATGAAGAGCAAGGAAGGGATTCAGTCAGAGCGTCAAAAACTAAATTGAAACTAATTAAACATTTTACTACGTTGATTGTGGCACATATAGCATTGTCCAGAGCTGTCACGGTAACATGGTTTGGAAGGATATCCTGCTACAGAGAAATACTGCGATAAATGATAATATTGAATCTACTTTTAATGTTGTGTTTAGTTCAGAGCTGATTCCTTTTGCTGTTCTTGTAACTGTTCATGTGCTGTTAATGTACCTGCTTTTGAATGTGACACTTGGTTGCTAAATGAAGGTTCTATTGGTCAGTTCCTGGTCAGTTTTGGAGAATGGCTCTAGTGAGTGGAGATTGCTTCAAGTATCTCGGGGTCTTGTTCACGAGTGAGGGAAGGATGGAGCGTGAGATTGACAGTTGGATCGGTGAAGCGTCTGCAGTGATGTGGTCACTGTATAGGTCTGTCGTGGTAAAGAAGGAGCTGAGTCTAAAGGCAAAGCTCTTGATTTACTGGTCAATCTACGTTCCTACCCTCACCTATGATCATGAGCTTTAGGTAATGACCAAAAAGGACAAGATCACAGATACAAGCGGCCGAAATGGGTTTCCTCCACAGGGTGGCTGGGCGCGTCCTTAGAGATAGGGTGAGGAGCTTGGAGTAGAGCCGCTGCTCCTCCACGTCGAGGAGAACCCAGCTGAGGTGGCTTGTGCATCTGTTCAGGATGCCTCCTGGACACTTCTCTAGGGAGGTGTTTCAGCATGTTCCACCAGGAGGAGGCCCTGGGGAAGACCCAGGACATGCTGGAGGGACTATGTCTCTGGCCTGGGAACATCTTGGGGTCCCACAGGAGGAGCTGGAGGACGTGTCTGGGGTGAGGGAAGTCTGGGAGTCCCTGCTTAGACTGCTGCCCCTGTGACCCGGCCCCGGATAAGAGGAAGAAAATGGATGAATAAAGTTGAGATGGCTGTTGTTTTGTTCTTGTTTTGCCGTGAGTTGTGCCCTACCTTCTGTTCACAAAATAAACAACCAGAAGAAACTACCAAAAACAGCCAAGAAACTGCCAAAAAAAAAGCCAAAATATCTCCAAAAATGTTACACATGATAAATACTGAGCCACAAAATATATTGTTCCAGCATGAGCACAACAACACAAGTCAACATGGTGATCTACATATGTCATGTCAATGTTTAAAACCCTGTAGAAGTGTAATATGTCAGTATTCCTGTTTTTTCCTTGTGTTCCCTGTGCTGTCTCCCCCGTCCCTTCTGGGTCTGAGTGCCTGGAGCTGGGTGGAGAGTCTGGCACCACCTTCACTAATGGTTTTCACCCACTACTCACCTGCGGCCCACTGCCAATCCAGCCACAACCTCTGCGGTACAAAGACTCGGCTCATTCACCCACTGCTTGGACTAGTTCACCGCTTCGCATTTTTCCAGCTACTTAGTTTGTTTTTTCATGTTTCTTTCAGATTGTTTTTGGACTAAACCCACACCCACAGACAACCTCACCTCCGACTACACTTCCGACCTCACCTCCGACCCAGCTCCCAGCCTTTGTCTTTTGTTAATAAACCCTGTTAATTGTTTAATTCCCTTGTCAGCAGCTTTTTGGATCCACCAGTCGTTACAACAAATATCGTTTCTTTAAAAACATAAGAAACATTATAACGCATCAGTAGAAAACTCGCATATCTACAGGGCGGCCCAAAAGTCACTGACACTTTTAAATCTTCAGTAGCTCCTATAATTCTTAAGTTAGACTCACCAAATTTTAGCAGTAGATAAACTGAACCTTCAGAGATTTTTGGCAATATATACGGTTATAATTGTTCACTTACACTTGAACTTACCACTACTTAAACTGGCTTAGTCCTGACTTAGTCCTTGGCTTAGTCCAGGTTTAGTCCAGGTTTAGTCCCTGGTTTAGTCCCTGGTTTAGTCCCTGGTTTAGTCCTGGCTTAGTCCAGGTTTAGTCCAGGTTTTTTAGTCCTGGTTTGGTCCTGGTTTAGTCCTTGGCTTAGTCCTGGTTTAGTCCTTGGCTTAGTCCAGGTTTAGTCCAGGTTTAGTCCCTGGTTTAGTCTCTGGTTTCAAAGTCCCACTGTACAATGAGGGTTCGTTCCTCGGTGCTGTATTTGCTCATATTAATGCCAAAAGGGTCGTTCTAAATGCTCTGAAAAAATAAAATAAAAATATGTAGAAACAAAAGAGTTATGCATTTTTTTCAACTGTCAGTGACTTTTGGATATATACTTTAGTACTACACTTGTATCGAGTACAGCACAGACTCACATGGTGAAGTTGGAGATGAACGCGGGCGAGAGGGCAGGTCCACCTCGAAAGCCGCCTCTTTGGTGGTGGAGAGCTGGTTCCACACCGAGCTCTGGATCCTGGTCACGGCGTAACGAGACACCACCGAGCAGCGCACGTGGTAGTCTGTCACCTTTAACTGCAACAATACAATAACATCCAGGATTATGTTTCCTAATCAAGCTGCAATCCTGGAGTTAAAACTTGTGTTAGTCGAAGAATTGTCTTATTTAGATTATAAGGAATCACAACAGAAGAAAGACTGGCCGATATCTGCTCTTAAATCCTGCCTTAAATCTCCAACAAAGGGCCTAAAGAGCACACACAAAGCTTTATTTTAACTCTTTTATTTGCAAAACATGACTACACTGCTCTCTTAAAGGTAAAAAACGGGCTGCGGGTGAGTTTGCAGTGAATTTATATTACATAATTTGGTCAAAATAACCTATATCGGAAATGTTGGGGGGACTATGCCACCGGAGGAGCTGGAGGAAGTGTCTGGGGTGAGGGAAGTTTGCCCCATGACCTGGATAAATGGAAGAAAATGATTGGACAGAAAGATAGCCCTATATATGGACCCAAAATATGCTTAGAGATTATCGGTAATTGTTTTTTCCTGAGGACTGGTGATGGAAAAAGCAAGAGTCGAGCTGTAACTTCTACACTTTTCTGTATAAAAAGTTGTGTTGCTTGAGCTCACACAGTTACATGGTCAAATCACAGCCATAATAAAGAGTTAAGAGCTTTCGCCACGCCACCTTTTAGTCGACAAATCGTTTGTTTGCAGGTCTATTCCTATCGAAAACGGGTTTGAAGTGTTAGTCTGGTGACACTGATTCGAGGTCTGTGTTAAATAGACGCTGACAGATCATGAGGTTGAATGTCAGACGTTACAAACGAGGTGAGGACTTTTCATGACGGAAGGTGGTTGTGTCTCAAAGCCAGACTCTGTTTATCCAGGGACATTTGGAGCTCATGTAAATACACCTACTATTAATACTCTCTAAACAAACAAATACATAAAACCTGTGGTGATGTGGTGAACTTTATGTCGTAGCTTCAGAGACTTTCTGACCCCAAGAACCAACCAGAATTCATGGATTAAGGCAGGACTGAACCCGGACTAAACAAGGACTGAACCCGGACTAAACAAGGACTGAACCTGGATTAAACAAGGACTGAACCAGGACTAAAAAAGGATTAAACAAGGACTGAACCAGGACTGAACCAGGACTAAACCAGGACTGAACCAGGACTAAACCAGGACTGAACCTGGACTGAACCTGGACTGAACCTGGACTAAACAAGGACTGAACCAGGACTAAACAAGGACTGAACCAGGACTAAACCAGGACTGAACCAGGACGAAACAAGGACTGAACCAGGGCTAGACTAGTGACTAAACCGGTGACTGAACCAGGACTAAACCAGAGCTCGTCCGGGGACTAATGCAGGACTAAACCAGGGCTAGAACAGAGATGGACCAGGGGCTAGATCAGGGACTAAACCAGGACTAAAGCAGAGACTAAACCAGAGACTAAGCCAGCACTAAACCAGGACTAGACCAGGGACTAAACTAGGTCTAAACGAAAACTAAACCAAGACTAAACCAGGGCTGGACTAGTGACTAAACCGGGGACTAAAACCGGAGCTAAACCAGGTCTAAACCGGGACTAAACCAGGACTAAACTGGACCAACCCAGGACCAACCCAGGACCAAACCGGGACTAAACCGGGACTAAACCGGGACTAAACCGGGACCAAACCGGGACTAAACCAGGACTAAACCAGGACTAAACCAGGACTAAACCAGGGTTAAACATATGACTGAAAGGTTTTATTCTGCCTCTTCTCTTTTAAAGATGATTTTATGATGATTATTTGTGTTTTGATTTCTTGTATTGTGAGTTTAACGTTTTTCTGATTCTCTAAAGCTCTTTGAATGACTTTGTGGACGACTTGTGCTGTAGAAATAAACTGGTCTTGCCTTGTGTCCTTGAGCTAAACACATCAGCCGCTCACATCCTGCCTGACTACACCACTGTGTAAATGTAGGTCAAGGGTAACTCTACGTCTCTGTAATATGGACACGAGCAGAAAAGTGACCTATATTTAAAATGCAAACAGAGTCATAGTGATGGAAGAAATACTCAATTTTGTTATTTAAGTAAAAGTACAGATACAGAGGAAAAGAGTCACTCAAGTAAAAGTATCATATGAAAAACTCTACTTAAGTAAAAGTATTTAAGTACCTGTTTAAAAATGTACTTTAAGAGTGAAAAGTAAAAGTGTTGTTCATTTGTTAAAGTGTAAAAATAGTGATATTGATTAAAAACGATTCATATTTTGGTCACAGTAACAATATAAATCAATTTCTTAATTTTTCTGATGAATTTTGTGTTTTTATTTGTTTTGCTCAAAGCCGATGCTTAAACTCGAGAACTTTAATCAGAATGTTTCCACGAACATGGAAAAAGAACTCCTCAAATCATATGAAAAGTACTTTTACTTTTCAGTCCAGTCCATTGAAGTAAAAGTAAAACGTATCCACTGTAAAATGTTCTTAAGTAGAGTTTTGTATCCTTACTTTACTTAAGTACAGTACTTTACTACTTGGACTTTGTTACCTCCGATCACTGCAGATTTTTGGCGTTCAGGAGACTTTACTTACCACTGGTCTGGCTGCTTTACTTTGTCGTTTTACCCTCTGAAAAAGAATGAAGTCAAAGTCAAACAACAGTTTTATTCGCTTTAACAATCGATTTAGAGATGCTCGTTTTTCAAGGTAATTTTCACATTTCTCATTCTATTCTTTCATTTGTCAAGCTGAGATGGTAGATAATCATATTTTATAGAGAACTTTTCCACAAGGCTCAAAGTGATTTACATCAAGGAGCCGCTCACCCATTCACACAGTGTCCTGCCCAAGGACACGACAAGAGCTTTTATTTGAGCACATTTAAATTCAGCTGAACCAGGATATAACACCTAAACTAAACCAGGGACTAAACCAGGACTAAACAACCAGGACTAAACCAGGACTTGCTCAGCTCGTCTCAAACCAGGACTAAACCAGGGACTAAACCTGGAATAAACCTGCACTAAATCAGGACTAAATCACCTGGGATCTAAACCAGGGACTAAACCAGGGACTAAACCAGGACTAAACCAGGACTAAACCAGGACTAAACCAGGACTAAACCTGGACTAAACCTGCACTAAACCAGGACTAAATCAGGACTAAATCAGGACTAAACCAGGGACTAAACCAGGGACTAAACCAGGACTAAACCAGGACTAAACCAGGACTAAACGACTAAACGAGACTAAACGAAGACTAAACGAAGACTAAACGAAGACTAAACGAAGACTAAACCAGGGACTAAACCAGGGACTAAACCAGGGACTAAACCAAGACTAAACCAAGACTAAATCAGGACTAAATCAGGACAAAATCAGGACAAAATCAGGACTAAACCTGCACTAAACCTGCACTAAATCAGGACTAAACCAGGGACTAAACCAGGACTAAACCAGGGACTAAACCAGGGACTAAACCAGGGACTAAACCAGGGACTAAACGAAGACTAAACGACTAAACGAAACTAAACGAGGACTAAACGAGGGACTAAACGAGAGACTAAACGAGAGACTAAACGAGGGACTAAACGAGGGACTAAACAGGGACTAAAACAGGGACTAAACCAGGGACTAAACCAGGGACTAAACCAAGACTAAACCAGGACTAAACCAGGACTAAATCAGGACTAAACCTAGATTAAACCTAGATTAAACCTAGATTAAACCTAGATTAAACCAGGGACTAAACCAGGGACTAAACCAGGGACTAAACCAGGACTAAACCAGGGACTACACCAGGACTAAACCAGGACTAAACCAGGACTAAACCAGGGACTAAACCAGGGACTAAACCAGGGACTAAACCAGGGACTAAACCAGGGACTAAACCTGGACTAAACCTGGACTAAACCAGGGACTAACCAGGGACTAAACCAGGGACTAAACCAGGGACTAAACCAGGGACTAAACCAGGGACTAAACCAGGGACTAAACCAGGGACTAAACCAGGACTAAACCAGGACTAAACCAGGACTAAACCAGGGACTAAACCAGGTCTACCTCAGTCACGGTTCATATTCGTGATGTTCTGATGAGCTTCTCACACTCAGATAAAAAACGTTTTCCAAACATGTCACAAATCCCATCATCACTTTCATCTTTATCGTTTTGTGGCGGTGCATTTGGTGAGTAATTTGCACAGAATCGGAACCAGCTTCACCTCTGGAGTTTTATTTGAGTCACTTTCTCGGGGTAATCCTCACACGCGAGCATTCAGTGAGATTCGGTGTCAAAACAGAGTGAATCAAAGTCATTCATGGATCCGGAGGGGAAGTGTGGCTTTGAGCATAAATGTGTTCACTGTACGAGGAGCCAGGCGAGCGGCACAAGTCCGGCCTGTGTCAATACATTACACCATATCCTACACATTCTATACGGCTTTAGAACAACTCAAATACTGGAAAAAATAAGTCAGAGCAACAGGTCGTCTATGCACAGCTCCTGCAGAAAGACCTATTTATTTCTCTATAGCGTAAAAACTAGTCTCAATAGTTCAGAGTTAGTTTTGAGATTGTTTTTTGTATATTTTTGTAGTTTCATGTTGAATTACGTGGCTTCCTTATTACTGAGGAGCCAAACGACGTGCTGACGTAACAGAAATGTGGATTCAAAGTGATATTACTCAAGTAGAAGTACAAAGTAGTAGTCCAAGAAAGTACGAGTAAACAAGTGTTTGGGAAAAGTACTCAAGAGTAACGTAAAGAGTGACTTTTGAAAGGTAACATCTGATTTATGATTTGGTTTTAATGTAATTTGAAGGATAAAATATGAAATTATAAAGTAAATGTGGTGTTTTTTAAAGGATAGACACAAACATGACAAAAGTCATGTCTGAAGGAGCCGCAAGAAACACAAATGTTCAAGTCACTTTTTATTGTCGACATAAGACAGTACCGTTACTTCAATACAGATAATACTCACGTAGTAAACCAGGACTAAACCAGGACTAATCCAGGACTAAACCAGGACTAAACCAGGACTAAACCAGGTCTAAACCAGGTCTAAACCAGGACTAAACCAGGACTAAACCAGGTCTAAACCAGGACTAAACCAGGGCTAAACCGGAACTAAACCGGAACTAAACCGGAACTAAACCGGGATTAAATCAGGACTGAACCAGGACTGAACCAGGACTAAACCAGGTCTAAACCAGGACTAAACCAGGTCTAAACCAGGTCTAAACCAGGTCTAAACCAGGTCTAAACCAGGTCTAAACTAGGTCTAAACTAGGTCTAAAACCAGGTCTACTAAACGGGTCTAAAACCATTGGGTCTAAACCAGGACTAAATCGGGATTAAACCAGGACTAAATCGGGATTAAACCAGGACTAAACCAGGTCTAAACCAGGACTAAATCAGGACTAAATCAGGACCTAATCAGGACCGGGAGGACTAAATCAGGACTAAATCAGGACTAAATCAGGGACTGAACCAGGGACTAAACCAGGACTAAAAACTAAGTCATATCTGAAGGACTGCAAGAAACACAAGAGCTCAAATAATTTCTTATTGTCGACATAAAACAGTTCTGTTACTGAAATACAGATATTGCTCTGGGAGTAAAAGTTAAGAAAAGGCAAGAAAAGCACAATTTCTTTCAAAAGTTACTTAGGTAAATGCATATAACCTATAGCCTGCAACAACATCATTTTTTAAAAACTGCAAAAAAAACTGTCAGATGTTTTAAATTCATGATATTTCCTTGAGTAAAACGGAATATATTGACTTATAAAATCTAAAACACTCATTCTGAATTCAAACGCGTAAAATTATAACTGGTCTTTTAAGGACGCGCGGCTTCTGTGGCACTTTGGCACAGGAAAAACTCATTTTAAAACATTTTGTACATGCACATCAGGCTTTTTAACTAATCGCAACCTAAAATAATTGAATTTTAGTGAACCTGGCGTGGAAAAAACGTACCTGAAGAAGCAGTTTGTCTCCTAGACGCGCTCTGAACTCGTGCGTAATGACCACGTTTACGCACAGAGTGAACACGAGTAAAACGTGGAGTATGGAGAAGTTCATGATGTCCATTTAAACCTGATTTTCGTAAAGTTTCTGCAGGAGTCGCCGTGGTTGTGTCCAGCACCGTCACGTTGTCAACATGAGGCCAGAAGTTCTTAATCTGTTCATCTCCGCGGGTAATTTACGGTAATCCGCCTCTCCTGCGCGCCCACCCTCTCCAAAAACACAAACGGGGTCAAAAAGTGAAGTTGTGATAAGGTAGAAAAAAAAAAAAAAAAACACGGGGTTAAATAAAGCTGGCGCGTGCAGTGGAGTCACAAACACCTGGATGGAGCAGGCGCAGGCAGCTCGTGTTTGCGCATAACTGGAGCTTTCGCGCTCTGCTGCCACCTGAGAGATGACACATTAACCCCTGCGCTCCCCGAGAATCACCCGGAATTACCCAGAAACCCCCTGTGCGACGCTCTTTACGTCCAGAAGCTTCAATTTGCCCATTTTACACAATTATCTGATCTGTTCTGATGTGTTTTCCTCATCACAAACGGACCTGGACACATGTTTAACGCACAAGCCCTGCACATTTAGGCTGAGCTCTTCTCCTAAACACTGTGTTCCACCTTGTGATGTCATCATGTGGTAATACAGGAAGTGCTCTACTTTGTTTTTAAACTCCTCACACCTTTACTAGAATCATTTGGAGAATTTAAAGCCCTGGAAAATTTCTACTGCACTAAAGGTAAAAGGTAAATATTAACTTTAACACTACCACTTTATGACATCACAAGGTGGAACGGAGCATTTTGAGCTTTGGAGATGTAGACAGACTGATAATAAAGAGTTACTTAAACGTGGGAATGAAACAAAACACAACTCCAGGTCTGTTTTTGAGGAGGTAACAACATTATAACATCTCTAAAAGCTCACTAAAGTCCATTTTTTGTAATATAGAACTTTAAGCGCAGTTTAATTATTATATCTTGAGCTTGATGGGTGAGAGTGCAGTGGGAAGGAACCACAAAAGAAGAAAAGAATCGATTAATGAACTCTACTGTCGATCTCTTCCACTGTCGTTTATCCAACCACACTCTTCATAAACGTCCTACATTACACAAAACTACTCTTGTGAGCTTTTTGTCATGTTATAACGCTGTTACTTCTACTTAACAGCTGCTCTTTTTGCCAATCTCAGCTGAGCAAAAAGTCATTCCAGGGCTGAAATCCTCCAAATGATGCACTTCCTGTATCACCTCATGACATCACAAGGTGGAACAGAGTGTTTTAGGAGAAGAACTCAGCCTTAATGTGCGGGGTTTGTGTGTTAAACATGTGTGAATGAAACAAAAACACAACCCCAGGTCTGTTTGTGATGAGGAAACGACATTATAACATAGTCCTGTCCTTGGGCAAGACACTTCACTTTTAGTCTGTGTAATCGTTTGTCCTGCACCAAAAAGATGAAATGTTCCTTGGTCATATTAAGTAATTATAGTAGTACTGTATTGGTGCAGTGTATTTTTAGCAGGCGGCTTCCTCCCCTTCTGCACATTCCCTGTTTGAATTTGGTCCTTAATGTTTCCCTTTGACTCTCCGCTCACACAAAGAGCCGTTATAGTCCGAACAGAGCAGAACATCGGCCCTGTGAGTTTAAAGTACACACAGTTATCCCAAACAGGGCAAAAGTACCACGCAGTACACTGGAATATATAACTAAACATGTTAATAATAAAAAGTATTTGGGTAAACTACTATTGTAAGAGTAAAAGTCTGAACGTAATTTTATAGAAAGTGATATAGAAACAATTTATTGACTTCTTTGAAACTGTCTAAACCAACCAACCACCCCCTCCCGCCACTTTACTTATTTTGATGTATGATTTTGTATATATTATTATTTATTTTGTGATGATTTGTGTATGTATACATGCGTGTATATATATCTGTGTGTGTATGTATGTATATAGATAATTTGTATTTTATTTATTTATTATTGTTATTTTTTTTTATTTATTTATTTTAATTTATTGTGTGATGCTTTTATTCACCTATTTTCTCGAGATTTGTGTGATTAATTAATTAATTTTTGTACTATTATTATCATTATTATTATTTTTTCATATTTACTTTTTTTTAATTTATGTATCTTTTATTTTTAAGTTTTAGTTCTGGTTATATATATATATATATATATATATAAAAAGAAAAAGGTGTGTATACGTTAAATAACAGTATGTTGTGATATCTGTTTGCACATCAATAAAAATATGAAAGAAAAAAAAAGTCTAGACGTAAAATCTGATTTACAGTTTAGAGTTGATGGAAATGAAAGAATAAAATGTGAAAAAATCCATGGTATTTTTGAAGGATAGATGCAAAAATGATCACTTTAGACTCAAAGGGACCAAAACTTTTACTCGAGTAGGAGTACTTTTACACGATTTACAATATATTACACAGGTAGGAGTAAAAGTACACAGTCGGGATACTATTACTATTCACTAAAATTCTGAATAAACACATGTATGAGTAAAGATCTGGACCTTTTTAAAACATAACTGACATAAAAACGCCACTTTTAATCTTCAAAAACACTGAAACACGGAGTTATATTAAATTTACAATAACTTCACTTATTTACACATTTATGTTTTTAGTGCAAGTTTCAGTTTCATTATGAACAATCGTATCGTTTTGGTGAAGAGCTTCCTCTGGATATATTTACACATTTTGTAAACATTAGAAGGACAAATGAGCAGAAGTAAAGACGTGTAGGGCTCAGAGCGGACAGCAGGGGGAGCCACTGCACTGGTTTACTGCAGTAGGAGTAAGAGGAGTAGTAGTAGTAGAAGTAGTGCGGCATTAGTTTATAGATCCAGACTCAGACGTGATCAGGGACCGTCTGAAGAGCCTCCTCGGGATTTCTGTTCACCTCCACGTTCTGGGAAAACAAAATCAAGTAAATGCCTCCTCTTTAATACCCCAGAGAAGTAAATACCTCCTCTTTAATACCCCACAGAAGTAAAAACTTCCTCTTTAATTTCCCAGACAAATAAATACCTCCTCTTTAATACTCCATAGAAGTACATAGAAGTAAATACCTCCTATTTAATACCCCAGAGAAGTAAATACCTCCTCTTTAATACCCCAGACAAGTAAATACCTTCTCTTTAATACCCCAGACAAGTAAATACCTCCTCTTTAATACCCCATAGAAGTAAATACCACCTCTTTAATACCCCAGATAATTAATTACCTCCTCTTTAATACCCCATAGAAGTAAATACCACCTCTTTAATACCCCAGATAATTAATTACCTCCTCTTTAATACCCCATAGAAGTAAATACCACCTCTTTAATACCCCAGAGAAGTAAAATACCTCCTTTTTAATGCCCCATAGAAGTAAATACCTCCTCTTTAATACTCCATAGAAGTAAAATACCACCTCTTTAATACCACATAGAAGTAAATACCTCCTCTTTAATACCTCATAGAAGTAAATACCTCCTCTTTAATACCTCATTGAAGTAAATACCTCCTCTTTAATACCCCATAGAAGTAAATACCTCCTCTTTAATACCCCATAGAAGTAAATACCTCCTCTTTAATACCCCATAGAAGTAAATACCTCGTCTTTAATACCCCATAGAAGTAAATACCTCCTCTTTAATACCTCATTGAAGTAAATACCTCGTCTTTAATACCCCATAGAAGTAAATACCTCCTCTTTAATACCTCATTGAAGTAAATACCTCCTTTTTAATGCCCCATAGAAGTAAATACCTCCTCTTTAATACTCCATAGAAGTAAAATACCTCCTCTTTAAATACCACATAGAAGTAAATACCTCCTCTTTAATACCTCATAGAAGTAAATACCTCCTCTCTAATACCCCATAGAAGTAAATACCTCCTCTTTAATACCCCATAGAAGTAAATACCTCCTCTTTAAATTGTATGTAACTCCTGGAAATGGGTCTCTATCTTAATTTAACTTGTTTAACTGTTGTATATTGTGTATTTATTTTATTTCTAATTTCATTTCTAATCTAATTGTGCTCATCCCGGTAACCCTCTGGTTAGTGGGCGTCGGAGCTGCGTGCATAGACTCACCCCTGGTCTTTCTCTGTGTGTGTTGACGGCTTCGATGTTCAGGTAAAAAGACTCCACTTTACAGCCTGAGATTAAAGAGGACAGATAAAAAAGGAGCAGAACCACACGGCTCATGTTTAATTCAGTGTAATACCCACCGTAGGCTATAGGGGTCAGTTTCAGCACCGTGTGGAGAGGGCACCGCAGATACGGCAGCTCATCTGAAAGAACAAGGTTTATTCTGAGTTAATTTCAGTAAGTCGACTTTAACTTCAGCTACAAACTTTGAGCAGAGTAGTTCTACCTTATCATTACTGACCACCAGAGGGCGACGCGCAAAAGGAACAATTTCAATTCAGTGCTTTTTCTTTTTTTGTTATAACCTATTTACTATGACGGCGTTTTACTGCCAGCTAAAAACAAATCTGCGGGCGCTACGAGAATAAAGTCGTAGCATTTCGACATTAAAGTCGTAATTTTACGAGAATAAACTCATAGTACAACGAGAATAATGTTGTAAAATTACGAGAATAAAGTCGTAATATTACGACAATAAAGTCGAAGCCAGAAAAAAGTAGTAATTTTATTAGAATAAAGTCGTAAGTTGTAATTTCATGAGAATATAGGCTCCTGTGCATGAATGAGACTAGTGTGTTATGGAGGAGGAGGGACTGTCTGAAGTGGTCGCTGCAGGGGGTCGGTGGTTACACCATAGAGCTGTACAGAGAGGATTTGTTGTTTCTCAAGAAACTGATCGAATTTTACTGAAAATATTAGATCCCAATATAATTTGGTCACGTTCAGCCGGATTAATAAGCCTAAAGGGCCGTAGTTTGCCCATGTCTGCTCTCACCCCTCTCTCCTCCCTCTCTCCGTCCCTCTCTCCTCCCTCTCTCCGTCCCTCTCTCTTCCCTGACTCCGTCCCCTCCTCCCTCTCTCCTCCCCTCTCTCTCTCTCCTCCTCCTCTCTCTCTTTCTCTCCTCCCCTCTCTCCCTCTCTCCTCCCTCTCTCTCTCTCCTCCCTCTCTCTTTCTTTAACTCTCCTCTCTCTCCTCCCTCTCTCCCTCTCTCCTCCCTCTCTCTTCTCCCTCTCTCCCTCCCTCCCTCTCTCTCTTCTCTCTCTCTCTCTCTCCTCCCTCCCCTCTCCTCCCTCCTCCCTCCCTCTCTCCCTCTCTCTCTACGTTCCTCTCTCCGTCCTCCTCTCTCCGTCCCTCTCTCCTCCCTCCCCTCTCTCTCTCTCTCTCCCTCCCTCTCTCTCTCTCCTCCCTCTCTCTTTCTTCTAACTCCCTCTCTCTCTCCTCTCTCTCCTCTCTCCCTGACTCTTCTCTCCCTCTCTCTCTCTTCTCCCTCCCTCTCTCTCTCTTCTCCCTCTCTCCCTCCCTCCCTCTCTCCCTCTCTCTTTCACTCTTTCACTCTGGTGACACTGCTGTAGTTACAGGAGTCTGGACTTTTCAGGGGGAGACACTGAGATGAAATATCAAGATTTTTTCCTGAGTCAGATGGTGCTGCTACTTCCTTGTTTTTTTGTTGTTTTCTTAAGTTATACAAGTTACAGTAAACACATTTATAGGAAATTGACTTTTTAACCAAAAAAACCCCAAAACAAAACGGATAAAAAAAATACAGCATAATGGAGATTTTAATACAAGTTGTCTTCACAGCCCCCTGGTGGTTCATTCAGGATTTGTAACTTTCATTTTACCTGCATAATGTTCACACTAGCAGAAGTATTTTGAAGTAATAGTACACTAGCAGAAGTATTTTGAAGTAATAGTACACTAGCAGAAGTATTTTGAAGTAATAGTACACTAGCAGAAGTATTTTGAAGTAATAGTACACTAGCAGAAGTATTTTGAGGTAATAGTACACTAGCAGAAGTATTTTGAGGTAATAGTACACTAGCAGAAGTATTTTGAGGTAATGGTACACTAGCAGAAGTATTTTGAAGTAATAGTACAGTAGCAGAAGTATTTTGAAGTAACAGTACACTAGCAGAAGTATTTTGAAGTAATAGTACACTAGCAGAAGTATTTTGAAGTAACAGTACACTAGCAGAAGTATTTTGAAGTAACGGTACACTAGCAGAAGTATTTTGAAGTAATAGTACTCTTATTTGAATAGATGTGTTTTGTTCTTCCAATGAGGACGTTTCTTAGTGACCAAAGACTCACTTAAATGCAAAAAACATTGAAACCTTCTCCACGTTCATTGAAACTCTGCACCTTTTTGTGTTTTTCCAGTTTTAAGTGTAACTCGTGGTGTTACCTCCGGGTTTGTCGAGGAAGTACGCGAGCAGACACCTCATCACCGCCTGATGACACACGACCAGAACGTTCTCCTGACGCTCCAGCTCCATGATCACAGGCTCCAGACGCTGCACCAGGTCTTCATACGACTGGAACAGAAACACGGACAATACTACAAGTACATGCACAGGTACACAGAGTACACAGAGTACACAGACACAGGCAGGAGTGAGGAGAGGAAGAAATAAAACCACCTTTGAGTCAACCCCCCCCCCCCCCCCCCCCTCTCTCTCTCTCTCTCTCTCTCTCTCTCTCTTTCTCTCTCTCTCCTTTGGGACAGACCCCACTCTTTCTCTCTTTCTTACATCTCCTTTGGGACAGACCCCTCTCTTTCTCTCTCTCTCTCCTTTGGGATAGACCTCTCTCTCTCTTTTCTCTCTTTCTTACCTCTCCTTTAGGACAGACCCCTCTCTTTCTCCCTCTCCTTCCTTTGGGACAGACCCCCTCTCTTTTTCTTTCTCTTACCTCTCCTTTGGGACAGACCCCTCTCTTTCTCTCTCCTTCCTTTGGGACAGACCCCTCTCTTTCTCTTTCTCTTGCCTCTCCTTTTGGACAGACCCCTCTCTTTCTCTCTCTCTCTCCTTTGGGAGACACCCCTCTCTTTCTCTCTCTCTCTCTCTCTCTCCTTTGGGGACAGACCCCTCTCTCTCTTTTCTCTCTTTCTTACCTCTCCTTTGGGATATCGGTATCGATATTTGTCCTGGTCTCTCAGAGCAAACTCCTCGGGGTGGTGCTCCTGGATCTCCTCGTAGGTCATCTCCTCACACACTCCCTACACAACACAACACAATATAACTCAACACAACACGACACAACAGTGATATGAACCAGTAAAATAAAGAGATACTATGAGCCTGTGATAAATATAAAACCCCATCATGTGACTGACCGCATCGATCTCGTTGAGGGCCTTCCACTGCTCGTAGGACACCCCCAGAGTCTCCGCCGTCTGAATCGTCCTCTTCATGTGACTCGTCCAAACCTTCAAGTCCTTGATGTTCTGGTTCTTGATGAAGGTCGCCAGTGCGTTTGCGTACTGCACACAAACAGGAAGGAATCAATGATTATAGAGTGAAACTGGAAAGTAGATCAACCATGAGTAACCTTGAGCAACCTCTGATCCTTTTTGATGAAGCCAACAACTGTTAATTCAAATCTCCGTAGGCCCGAGGTCTTAAGTTATGTTGTATTTGTCCATTGTGTGTCTTGTCCCAAGAAACATAATGGACAAATACAAACAATTAACATAGCTTACTTTCTTCTACTTTCTCCCTAATCGTGGCTGTTGGAGCCCTTGGATGTGATTGGAGGACTGTTTCCCAGCCTGGACAATCCTGTGGCCACCTTCAGCTGCCTCCACGTGTTCGGGGCTGCCGGCCTGAGTGTGGACAGTCTGCCATTTCATGTCTCTCTTGGTTGTGACTGTGACTGTGATCTGAGACACGACGGCGTCAGTACTGATTCTGTGTTTGTTCGTCAGGATTTTGTTATGTTATTGTGAGTTTTAGTTAACTTTACCTCTTGTTTTAGTTTAAACCTCACAAGGAATCATTTGTTTCAATATTTTTAGACCCCTTCTGTTTTTAGTTTGCTTCTTAATTTACCATTTTTCTTGGTTTCTTTTGTTACTTCCCTGTCTCGAGCTGGGTCATAACAAGCTAAGATAAGGGAGACTTCATTATGCTGTAAGGAAATTTGTGAAAGAACCTCCAGAATTCGGTCACTGAGCTGCAGAGGCTGCACTAGCACTGGTTATTGATTGGCTGCAGGTGCTGGAGGATTTTTGGTGGTGAGGAGTCATTTTAGATTTAAACCAACATCAGAACTGGCAACCCAAAAGAGAGACCCACGTGAGGCCCATTCTGCTTTTTGACTGGATGATCGTCTTGAGAACCAAAAACCAAATTACATGAAAAATGCACCAAGTTTTTGTGATTAATGATAAATCAGTGTTACGATTGTTATCTGTAAAAGCTCTTTTTGATTTGAACGTCTCATCGGGGACACAGATAAGTAATGCTTATCTTACAAACTGTCCCATATAATCTTGCCGCCTCTTTCTTGTTGACCTGCACTTGTACCTTCTGGCCTCTAGGGGACAGGCCTGAGTCTCCTCCGATCCTCCCGAGCAGGTTGAGTTCGCTCTCGCCGTGTCGGCTCAGGTAGATGGAGCGAGGTGTGACGTGGATGTTCATCAGGTAGTACACGATTCTGCTCTGGATATGGTCCTGGACACGATTCACCAGGTACCGGCTCCCCACGTCAAAGATCTTTATGTACGACAGCTTTCTGAAACAAAATGGAAGAAGGAAACATGAAACTTTTCTTAAGATGTCGCTCATCCAGTTATTATCTATAGTTAAAGGAAAATATTAAATCATCTGGATAGAGGGATTGGTGGATAGATGGATTGGGGGATGAATGGATTGGTAGATAGATGGATGATGATTGATAGATAGATAGATAGATAGATAGATGTCATATTTAACTAGATTAACTGTTTTTGAAAGATGTATAACGGAAAGGAAACTCCTTTTAACTGACAACATTCAAATATTTTTCTCTTAGGCCATTTTCACACAGTCACTTGTCAGGTCGACGTAAAAGAGCATTCTCTCCGACAGCGACTTTTGGGCCAGTGTGAACCCAACTGGACCACAGTAAACTCTGGACCACAGTAAACTCTGGACCACAGAAAACTCTGGACCACAGTAAACTCTGGACCACAGAAAACTCTGGACCACAGTGAACTCTGGACCACAGTGAACTCTGGACCACAGTTAACTCTGGACCACAGTTAACTCTGGACCACAGAAAACTCTGGACCACAGAAAACTCTGGACCACAGAAAACTCTGGACCACAGTTAACTCTGGACCACAGAAAACTCTGAACCACAGAAAACTCTGGACCACAGTTAACTCTGGACCACAGTTAACTCTGGACCACAGTAAACTCTGGACCACAGAAAACTCTGGACCACAGAAAACTCTGGACCACAGTTAACTCTGGACCACAGTTAACTCTGGACCACAGAAAACTCTGGACCACAGTTAACTCTGGACCACAGTTAACTCTGGACCACAGTAAACTCTGGACCACAGTAAACTCTGGACCACAGAAAACTCTGGACCACAGTTAACTCTGGACCACAGTTAACTCTGGACCACAGTTAACTCTGGACCACAGTTAACTCTGGACCACAGTAAACTCTGGACCACAGTAAACTCTGGACCACAGTTAACTCTGGACCACAGTTAACTCTGGACCACAGAAAACTCTGGACCACAGTAAACTCTGGACCACAGTTAACTCTGGACCACAGTGAACTCTGGACCACAGTAAACTCTGGACCACAGTAAACTCTGGGCCACAGTAAACTCTGGGCCACAGTTAACTCTGGACCACAGTAAACTCTGGACCACAGTGAACTCTGGACCACAGTAAACTCTGGACCACAGTAAACTCTGGGCCACAGTAAACTCTGGACCACAGTAAACTCTGGGCCACAGTAAACTCTGGACCACAGTTAACTCTGGACCACAGTTAACTCTGGACCACAGTTAACTCTGGACCACAGTTAACTCTGGACCACAGTGAACTCTGGACCACAGTAAACTCTGAACCACAGTGAACTCTGGACCACAGTAAATTCTGGACCACAGTAAACTCACACTCTGAAGCAAAAGAAGTTTAAATCTGTCAACTGGACAGAAACTGTAAACATCTATTGTCTCCAGTTTCAGCTGGAGCTACCGTATTCAGCCTTTTACGACCCTGCTATTGTTCTCGTGGTCTGGGTCTGAGGATGGAGTTGTAGTACTCTGTACTCTGGAGCACAGTAAACTCACACTCTGGAGCAGGGTGAGTGCGATGTGAACGTGGCTGACCTAAGCTGTCCACTGTGACAGTAAAAATGTTTGAAACTGGGCATAAAAGTGCTCAGATCACGTATATTTCTATGAACAGGTGCTGTAGAGCTGCTCTTTGACATATCCGTCTGATGAGGCAAAATAAATCCTAAATATTAGAAAATGATTGTACACATATGTATGATTAATATATATATTTTAAATGTTTTTTTGTTCATAGACGTGAGCACTGTGTCACCTGTCTTTCTCGTCGTCGATGGGCATGTAACTGGCTCTGTAACAGTCTATCCTCTGAATGAAGTCCTCCATGGCCTCTTCGTACTCGCGATCGGCGTAGTCTGGACTCCCAAACTTCACTTGCTGCAAAGGAAAATGACAAAAGAATTTTCATTTTTCCTTCACCACCAAATTAAAAAGTGACTTAAATATGTAGCATCACGTACTTTAATATTCTCTGCGATAATTTCAGGATCTTCACAAATCGATTCTACGAAAAATACCTGTTTGAAATAAAAGGTTTTGTTATCCACAGGTAAAGACGATGCAGACGCAGGAGATGTTTGACACTGGCCTTGTATCCTCTTTCTTTGGCGAAGTTTAAAATGATGGTTCGTCGTTCTCTGGTGGTGTTTGTCGCATCGAAAACCTGAAAACACAAAAGTCCAGCTAGAATCACGCAATAATATCATTTGAAAATAAAAATGCAGTTTCAAATGTTTGGTGCAGGAGGAACTGGTGGTTTCAAATGTTCAGGAGCTGCTCATCTCACTCAAATGTGTATCAATAAAGACGCTGAATTGGCATAGTTGAGACTTAGCAGCTGATTTCCATGCAGGTGTGATGCTAACTATATGCACTGCTCTGTCTGAAGTTCTGTTACTCAAATTAGACTTTAATCTGAGCTTTTTTTTAACACAATCTGACCAGAAAGAGCTGATTTAGGTCGAACTACAACCGGTTGAGCCGATTTCTGCTGTTGAATAAGGCTGTCAGACATCAAATTACAAGCTAGCTAGCGTTAGCCAACAGTTTTTCAGTTAGTCACTTTCACCAAACAGGACCACAGACGCTCGGATCGATCACCAGTTCCTGAATATCTCATCTTTAACTCCATTTTGTATTTTTTTCTTGACTCTTCAGACGATCTTAATCTTTTTTGGCAGTGTTTGCTAATGTGCATATTGTGTCACCATCGTAGCTGCTCAACATTCTACCATAGACATACATGTAGAGCACCCCGAGCATGATGTCACTGCAAAGTATCAATACTGTCAGACCCATGAGTTGAAAATGATCAGTATTTGGGCTACACAGGTCATCAAAATAAAATCGCAATTGGAATGAAGCTATTAGCAAATCACAAACATGGGGATTTTTTAAGTATTGTACCGTAATTTCCTCCACAAATCACTTTTATTCTGCATAAAAACTGCTAATCGTGTAGTTTAGATCTGGACAATCAATCTTTTTCCCAACTCTACCGGAAATGTGAAATGGGAACATCATCTTTTAATAAAAACATAAACTGCAAACCTAATTATAATTGCATCGCTTGTCCAAAAAAAAAAAAAAAAAATGGCATTAGATATTTTTGTCCTTAAATCGTGTGAGTCACATCAGCTACGTGCGTTCTTTTTGAACTCCCTGCCAAAGAAATACATGAATAAAATATGAGACGTGGTTCTTTCTTACAGCGACTTGTCCCTGGTCTTTGGAGAAGTAGGCTGCGACGTCGGCCAGAGCCGCTGCTGCACAGGCTCTGAGGACAGACAGAGGAATCAGAGAGACTTTAATCTGACGTCCAAGACACGCGGCAACCATCAGAAGAGCTACGAGAAATAAGGTTCAAGACGGGGTGTTAAAGAGGAGGTATTTACTTCTATGGGGTATTAAAGAGGAGGTATTTACTTCTATGGGGTATTAAAGAGGAGGTATTTACTTCTCTGGGGTATTAAAGAGGAGGTATTTACTTCTATGGGGTATTAAAGAGGAGGTATTTACTTCTCTGGGGTATTAAAGAGGAGGTATTTTACTTCTGTTGAGTATTAAGAGGAGTATTTACTTCTATGGGGAATTAAAGAGGGGGTATTACACTTCTGTGGGGTATTAAAGAGATGTATTTACTTCTATGGGGTATTAAAGAGGAGGCATTTACTTCTCTGGGGTATTAAAGAGGAGGTATTTACTTCTCTGGGGTATTAAAGAGGAGGTATTTACTTCTCTGGGGTATTAAAGAGGAGGTATTTACTTCTCTGGGGTATTAAAGAGGAGGTATTTACTTCTATGGAGTATTTAAGAGGAGGTATTTACTTCTCTGGGGTATTAAAGAGGAGGTATTTTACTTCTATGGGTATTTAAGAGGAGGTATTTACTTCTATGGGGTATTAAAGAGGAGGTATTTACTTCTATGGGGTATTAAAGAGGAGGTATTTACATCTCTGGGGTATTAAAGAGGAGGTATTTACTTCTATGGGGTATTTAAAGAGGAGGTATTTACTTCTATGGGGTATTTAAAGAGAGGAGGTATTTACTTCTATGGGGTATTAAAGAGGAGGTATTTACTTCTATGGGGTATTAAAGAGGAGGTATTTACTTCTATGGGTATTAAAGAGGAGGTATTTACTTCTATGGGGTATTAAAGAGGAGGTATTTACTTCTATGGGGTATTAAAGAGGAGGTATTTACTTCTATGGGGTATTAAAAGAGGAGGTATTTACTTCTATGGAGTATTAAAGAGGAGGTATTTACTTCTCTGGGGTATTAAGAGGAGGTATTTACTTCTCTGGGTATTAAAGAGGAGGTATTTACTTCTATGGGGTATTAAAGAGGAAGTATTTACTTCTATGGGGTATTAAAGAGGAGATATATTTACTTCTATGGGGTATTAAAGAGGAGGTATTTACTTCTATGGGGTATTAAAGAGGAGGTATTTACTTCTATGGGGTATTAAAGAGGAGGTATTTACTTCTATGGGGTATTAAAGAGGAGGTATTTACATCTCTGGGGTATTAAAGAGGAGGTATTTACTTCTATGGGGTATTCAATAGGAGGTATTTACTTCTATGGGGTATTAAAGAGGAGGTATTTACTTCTATGGGGTATTAAAGAGGAGGTATTTACTTCTATGGGGTATTAAAGAGGAGGTATTTACTTCTATGGGGTATTAAAGAGGAGGTATTTACTTCTATGGGGTATTAAGAGGAGGTATTTACTTCTATGGGGTATTAAAGAGGAGGTATTTACTTCTATGGAGTATTAAAGAGGAGGTATTTACTTCTCTGGGGTATTTAAAGAGGAGGTATTTACTTCTCTGGGTATTAAAGAGGAGGTATTTACTTCTATGGGGTATTAAAGAGGAAGTATTTACTTCTATGGGGTATTAAAGAGGAGATATTTACTTCTATGGGGTATTAAAGAGAGGGTATTTACTTCTATGGGGTATTAAAGAGGAGGTATTTACTTCTATGGAGTATTAAAGAGAGTATGGGTAAAGAGGGTATTTACGTCTATGGGGTATTAAAGAGGAGGTATTTACTTCTATGGGGTATTAAAGAGGAGGTATTTACTTCTATGTGGTATTAAAGAGGAGGTATTTACTTCTATGGGGTATTAATAGAAGTAAATAGAGGGAGCATGAGCGGGGTACGCTTGTGGGCGGAGCTTTGGACAGGCTCAAACTGCTAACCGCGAAGAGGGTTTGAATAAAGGACCCGAAAAGAGATTGCTAGATTACTCAAACATGAATGGACGACATTTAAAACGTCTCTCCCTGTTTTTGATGAGGGAACAACATTAGAACATAGTAGAACGCTTCAGAAAGTCAATTTTGTTTAATACCTCCTCTTTAATTTTTCTATATCTTAAACAGCATCTTTAGCAAATTCGTTTTTTTACACTTCATGCTCTAATTATAAGAACTTCATGTTACTTGCGAATCCTCATGGCCTCTTCATTGTCTGGTTTAAAGAATTCAAAGTTCTTGTAGGTCTTCACCGCCTGCCTCCGGTACTGCCCCACGTTAAACACTGAAAGAAACGAGAGACGTCTTTATAAATAATATGGTTTTGCTTCGGTTTTTGCTTTTTACAAATAGAAAATGGACCTTTTGTAGGAACCCCGATCCAGTTGAGGTATCGCGTGAGCTTTTTGGAGATGTAGGTCTTTCCTCGAGCGGGAAGCCCCACCATCACGATCATGGTCGGGGAGTTACAGAACTGAGGGACCGAGGCTGGAGGGAAGAAGATTTTTATTAATAATCACAATATAATAATACATTTTATTCATAAGAGCCTCTCAAAGCAACCAAGGACACCACACTGAACAAGTTAAAAATGAAAGAGAGGAAGAGAGGGAACAGAGAGAGAGAGGGAGGAGGAACAGAGACAGGAGAGGGAATAGTGAGTTGCAGAGAGGAGGCAGAGGAATGGAGAGAAAGGGGAAGAGAGGAAACAGAGAGCTGAAGAGGGGAGGAGTAGAGAGAGAGAGGGGAAGAGAGGGAACAGAGCTGAAGAGGGGAGGAGTGTGAGCAAAGAGAAAGAAAGAGAGAACACAGGTAGGGAGGAAGAGAAGGAGTGGAGAGAGAGGGGAACAGAGGGAACAGAGAGCTGAAGAGGGGAGGAGTAGGAGCAAAGAGAAAGAGGGAACACAGATGGACAGAGGAAGAGAGGGAACAGAGAGGTGGAGAGAGGAGGAGGAGTGGAGAGAGGAGGAGGAGTGGAGAGTGTGATGTGGTGAGTGGTGAAGTCCTGGTGATGATCTGAGCTGCAGAATTTTGAAGGAGCTGCAGTTTCTGGAGAGATTTGTCAAACAGACCAAACAGAGAGAGGTACAGACGTTGTAAAAGTGTCTGTGTTTGAAAATATCAAACAGACACATTTTGTGCATTATCTAACTTGACTTTATAGTTACTCTTACTTGAGAACTAGTTTCCCTCAGAAGCAGTAACAGAGACACAGACGCAGACAGGGCCGGTCCAGTCTATGAACAGACTAAGCAGCTGTTTAGGGCCTCGAGGCCACCAGGGGGCCCCCCAAGAGCCCATACATTTATTTTGAAAATAATATATCAAGTTTTATTGGATGTAGGACTTGTGTGTTGTGTGTGACAGGTGTAGAGACAGGTGTAGAGACAGGTGTAGAGACAGGTGTAGAGACAGGTGTAGACAGGTGTAGTGACAGGTGCAGTGACAGGTGTAGAGGCAGGTGTAGAGGCAGGTGTAGAGGCAGGTGTAGAGACAGGTGCAGAGACAGGTGTAGAGGCAGGTGTAGAGACAGGTGTAGAGGCAGGTGTAGAGACAGGTGTAGAGACAGGTGTAGAGACAGGTGTAGAGACAGGTGTAGAGACAGATGCACAGACAGGTGTAGTGACAGGTGTAGGGACAGGTGCACAGACAGGTGCAGAGACAGGTGTAGAGACAGTGTGTGCAGGTGTAGAGTGACAGGTGTAGTGACAGGCGTAGAGACAGGTGTAGAAGCAGGTGTAGCAGCAGGCAGGTGTGACGTGACTTAATCTACATTAAGCTGAAACACGAGCCTCAGGTGCAGCTCAAGTGTCTCTTAAAAGTGCAGCTCGTGCTCAGGATTAACTCCACTGGTTCTTCACCTTATTTAACTCAGTCCGTGATGAGTTTAACATAAAAAATAGTGTTTCTTAATAGTTATAAAATCAAGGGATGATATGATTAATTCCATAACATTATTTTATTTGGAAATCTTCTTGAAATTCTTGTTGGTGCAGTTTGAAAAGTTTCTGGTCGCCACCTTTTTCCTTGAAGATATTATTGCTTTGCCAACAGGAATATCCCACAGTATGGCATTAACCCCAGAACGCTCAAATTCCACCTGGACTTTTTCACCTAATTACAAGTCCCGAAATCTCATTTTTAGTTAGACATGCATCAGTTTTGACATGGGAAGTGTCAAGACCCGACAAATGTTCAGTGTTTCTCAGACGATCCCCCCAGACACCAGCTTTACATAATCTTATATTTATCAAAAACAGTCCAGGGTTTTCTTCTGTGCGGAGCGTGTTCAAACTTATAATGAGAGCAGATCAGACAGAGGCCAAAACGACTTCACAAAGAGCCTGTTTGACTGTGCTCCAAACGCTGCAGCCGGAGCTTGAACTGGGCCTTTTGTGTCAGGAGTTTTAGAGGAAAAGAGCAGATTTCTAAAGGGTTAAATATGTTGCATTTATTCAACAGTTTTTATGGATCAAAGTTATAAAACACTAATAATGCCTTAGT
Source organism: Periophthalmus modestus (assembly GCA_019594935.1). NCBI lineage: Eukaryota > Metazoa > Chordata > Actinopteri > Gobiiformes > Gobiidae > Periophthalmus > Periophthalmus modestus. Next base: position 32,069,719 of record JAIEZT010000084.1, read on the forward strand.
CTTCGTTTTTTTTTCCAGATGCTCAGCCCCTCTGACCACCACCATCACTCACACATACACCATTCGCACTAGACAATGTGGAAGTGTCTTGCCTAAGGACACAATGACAATTTTTTGCCACCGGCGCCCCCCTGTGGCACCAGGAATCTCAAGCGGTTCTCCATCCGAGTACTAGACTTTGACAAGGAGCTTTGGCCACAGAATGACCTTGATAGACATGTATTCTTCCTCTGAGCGGGCTTGCCTCTCCACAGATGTGACCTGTAACTTTGCCGAGTGACGTCACACAGCTGTTTCCATAGATAAGTTCAAAGGTCAAACGATAACATCTCCATGGAGACAAGCAAATGCACAGGCACTCCTCCAGAAAAGTTATATAATTCTCTTCTTTTATTCGTACTGATACTTTTTTTCTGTAAATGTTTTATCTTTAAATATTGATCCACATTGACGTCGTTTTGTTCAGATCCAGATAAAGTGTCGAGTCCCGGAGCAGTGACTCTTCTTCTGTCAGAGTCAGAGCCGAGGTTTTATGAATGAGGCGGCGTCGTGTGAATCACAGAGGCCTGTTCAGGACACGGTGGCCTGGACCCGTCCCAGCTCTGTCCCCCCTGTGTCAAACCCCTCCTCCTCCTCTCCTCCACCTCTCCCCCATCTGTCAACCCCTCCTCCTCCTCTCCTCCTCACCCTCCTCCTCTCTCCTCCTCCCTCTCTCCCTCTTCTCTCCCCTTCTCCTCTCCTCCTCCTCTCCTCTCCCTCCTTCTCCCCTATCTGTCAACCCCTCTCTCCTCCTCCACCTCTCCCCCATCTGTCGACCCTCTCCTCTCCTCTCCTCTCCTCCACCTCTCCCCTCTGTCCGTTCGGCTCTCTCCTCCTCCTCTCCTCCACCTCTCCTCCACTTCTCCCCTATCTGTCAAACCCTCCTCTCCTCCTCCTCTCCAACCTCTCCCCATCTGTCTCTCCCCCTCCTCCTCTCTCCTCCTCCTCTCTTCCTCTCCCCCCTTCTCTCCCCTCCCTCCTCTTCCCTCCTCCCCTCCTCTTCCTCTGCCCCTTCTCTCCTTTTCCTCTCTCCCTCCTCTCTCCCTTCTCTCTTTGTTTTCCTCTCCCCCCCTCCCCCTCTCCTTCCTTGCCCCTTCTCTCTCGTTGTCCCCTTCTCTCCTCCTCTCCCTCTCCTCTCGTTCTCTCCCCCTTCTCTTCCTCTGCCCCTTCTCTCCCCCTGCTCCTTCTCTTCCTCTCCTCCTCTTGACCTTTTCCCTCCTCTCTTCTCTCACTTCTCCTTCCTCACCAACTTCTCCCCTCCTTTTCCTCTCTCTCCCTCCTCCTCTCCCTCCTCTTTCCTTGTCTCCCCTCTCTCTCCTTCCTTTGTCCCTTCTCTCATCTCCCTCCTCTCCTCCCTCCTCTCTTTCTCTCCCCTTTCTCTTTCCTCTGTCCCTTCTCTCCTCCTCTCCACCTCCTCTCTCCCCTTGCCTCTCTCCTCTTCTCTCCCTCCTCTCCTTCTTGACCTTTTCTCTCCCTCCTCTCTCCCATTTCTCCCACCTCACCCTTATGTCTCCTCCTCTCCTTCCTCTCCTCTTCTCCTCTCTTGACCTTCTTCATCCCTCCTCTCCTCCCCTCCTGTCCTTCCTCTCCTCCTCTCCTCTCTTGACCTCTCTCCCTCCTCTCCTCCCCTCCTGTCCTTCCTCTCCTCCTCTCCTCTCTTGACCTCTCTCCCTCCTCTCCTCCCTCGCTCCCTCGTTCTGCTCTGGGCTGTGTTCCACTGCTGACCGCTGCTCTTTACATAACAGCACCAATAACCTACTTATCAAATATAAATGTTCTGTTGGGTCACATTACAGAAGTATTATGTAAAACTCACTGGGTCCTGTATATTTTATATTTTATTTTCATGTCGACTAATCATTTTTAAATATTTATTATCGTCAGCGCCCTGTGTCCTCAGATACTACGCAAAGATTTATTTATTTTTAATTAATAACATTATATTCTCACAAAAACGCAGAGTTAATTGTCCAACACCGAAAAGTAGAAAAGTACTGCACTGAAGTATCAGGTATCTGTACTTTACTTGAGCACATTTTAAATATAGATACTTTTTACTTTTACTTCACTACATCTGAGAGCAGTATCTGTACTTTCTACTGCAGTACATGTTTTAACAGGACTGAAAAGTAAAAGTATTATTTGTTATAGTATATACCTGCTGAAAAGTGTATTTTAACACATTTGTAACTTGAGCATAATAAAGTATAAGTATAAGTAAAAACAGGTAGGAAAAAATTATTCATTTAGTTGTTTCTTTAGAACAAAATTTTGCACCATCTTTGTCCAAATTTGAAGCATTTGAAGCTTTTTTACATTTCAAAATCTGCAAGAAATACTTTTACTTTTTCGTCTTTAAGTACATTTTTAAACCGGTACTTTAATACCCTTTTTCATGCTTTTACTCAAGTATTTTCTTGCACCATTATCTGTACTTTTATTTAAATAACCAAACTGAGTACAAGTACTTCTTCCTCCACTGGACACGGCACAACTTCAAACTCCACTCAGCAAAAGACTTAAACATGAATAATATGAGAAGATGAGCTGTGGTAATATTCCCCAGCATGGCATTAAACATGTCTGTATCCATGGAGACAGGCATGACAGGCACCGGGTTAAGTTACAGGTCAGATCTATGGAGCGTGCATGTTTTTCAAGGTATTTTTAAGCAGTAAATCCACCAATAATTGAGTAAATACAAACATTCCCGTGGAGACAGGCACGTGGCGCATATCAGAGGTTCATATACCGACATAAACTCTATCTGCGCTAAAGAGTGCGCCTGATCCGGTTTAACATGTGCGCATTTTCCGTTTGGTGAGCTCTATAAACGGTACAGACTTGTGGCTCTTGTTGGACACCAGCAGCGCGTTCTGCCCCGTAAAACCCCCCCTCGTTCTGAAAACTCACATCCACGTCTCCGGTTCGGGCTGTAGCTCACGCGCGGGACCCAGATCTTCAGCAGCGGCGTCTGCGTCAGGCGCTGGTCCGAGCTCGAGCCAAGAACCACGGCCATAGCTCCCGGTCCTGCGCGGGACAGAGGCAGGACACAGACTCCCACAGACTATCTGCTCTGTCCTCTCTGCTCTCTCCTCTCTGTCTCTCTGCTCTTTCCTCTCTGCTCTTTCCTCTTCTCTCTCTCTCTCTGCTCTCTCCTCTCTCTCTCTCTGCTCTCTCCTCTGTTCTCTCTCCTCTCTCCTCTTTGCTCTTCCCCCTTTGCTCTCTCCTCTCTGCTCTTTCCTCTCTCCTCTGTTCTCTCCACTCTGCACTCTCCTCTCCTCTCTCCTCTTTGCTCTTCCCCCTTTTGCTCTCTCCTCTCTCCTCTGTTCTCTCTGCTTTCCTCTCCTCTCTGCTCTCCTCTCCTCTCTCCTCTCCTCCTCTCTTCTCTCTCCTCTCTCCTCTTTGCTCTTCCCCCTTTGCTCCTCTCCTCTCCTCCCTCTCTCTCCTCTCCTCTCTCTTCCTCTCTCTCTCTCTCCTCTCCTCTCTCCTCTCCTCTCCTCTCTCCTCTCTCCTCTCTTCTCTCTCTCTCTCTCTCCCCTCCTCCCTCTCCCCTCTCTCCTCTCTCAGCTCTCCCCTCCCTCCCTCCTCCCCTCTCTCCTCTCGTCTCTCTCCCCTCCCTCCTCCTCTCTCCTGCTCTTCCCCCCTCTCTCTCCTCTCCTCTCCCTCCTCCTCCTCTCTCGTCCTCTCCTCCTCTCTCTCTCTCTCGTCTCTCATTTCCTCTCCTCTCCCCTCCCCCTCTCCTCTCCTCTCCTCCCTCCTCTTTGCTCTTCCCCTCTTTGCTCTCTCTCTCTCCTCTCCTCTCTCCTCTCCTCCTCTCCTCTCTCCTCCTCTCATTTCCTCTCCTCTCCCCTCTCTCCTCTCTATCCCCTCCCCCCTCTCTCTCTCTCTCTCCTCTCTCCTCTCCTCCCTCCTCTTTGCTCTTCCCCCTTTGCTCTCTCCTCTCCCCTCTCTCCTCCTCTCTCCTCTCCCTCCCTCCCCTCTCTCCTCTCTCCTCTCTCCTCTCTCCTCCCTCCCCTCTCCTCTCCCCTCTTCCCTCCTCTCCTCTCTCCTCTCTCCTCTCTCCTCTCCCCTCTCCCCTCTCCCCTCCTCTCCCCTCTCTCTCTCTCTCCTCTCTCCTCTCAGCCAGCGACACGCAGTGACATTTATTGGCAAAAGGGGGCAGTATTCAGTTACTTTTACAGTAGTAACTTTCTATATAACCTGTACTTTTCAAGACACATACTTTTACTCCTACTTGAATAATATATTTATTGAAATAACAGAGTAAAAGATAAGATTTTTTTTTGTGTCTATTCTTTAAAAATAGCACTTTCCTTTCAAATTACAGTAACTTCAAATTATAAATCAGATGTTATGTCTTTAAGTTACTCTACTCTTGGACCACTGCGTTGTACTTCTACTTGAGTAATATTATTTTGAAGTAACGTTACCTGTACTTGAGTGTAGTTTTTGACTACTCTATCCACTTCTGTTTATTAGAGTAATTTTCCACTTTTATAAGGCTAACTATAGTAAAAGCTAAAAGTTAAATCTGTCGCTGCTCGTCCAAGCCGCTCCTTCAGTTCTGGACAGATTACCAGATATTGTTTCTGTTTGTATTGTACTATTGAGCTGCTCTCTCCAGAGAAAAGTGAAGGAGGAACAACAAAAAAGTCCTTTAAACTCGTGGAGATCTAACATAGGCCTTCAATAGATCTAAGAGAGATAAAAAAATCTGAACCTAGAAGCAGAGGCGTAACTGTTCCTTACACAAAGTCTGAAAAACTTTTCCGACAGTAAGAAATTCTTAGTCTTATTCAAACCTACAAACAGTTTAAGACAGAATCTGGTCTATTCCATTCAGTGTAGTAAAGTGAGCCGTGCATTGGAGGAAACTAAGAGGAAGAACCAGCACCATCGTGAGAGCTGCTCAGGACCCCAGTCTGCTGTACGTCTTCGTCTCAAAGCCACTAACCACTCCTCTGACGATAGTGAGGTTCAGATCTTAGCCAGAGAAAATAAATGGTTTCCTTAAAGAGGAATGGGGGGCCTTGGACATCGTCTCTCCCACATCTATAACTCCAACTGTAGCTGTTTCCAGTTTCAGTGTAGTTCGCTCCTCTCTTCAGACAGATATAAGGCAGGGTCCAGCAGTGATCTGACCAGAACTGAAGACTTTGATGAGCAGCGAAACATCTTCACTCCAACTTTTTGTCCATTTGACTTATTTCACTTTTAGCTTTTACTGTGGATCAGACCTGGACGGCTGAGGGATTCACACAGACATGAGCCTAACTAGTACAGCCTGGTAGTTTTATCCCATTAAGCTGGTTGGAATAGTGTTGGAATTTGTGAGTATCATAGCAACCAAAGAGCCAATCCGGAGCAAGGCTGTATATAATAATATAAGATAATGCCCCTTCCTGCCCACACCTCTGGTTCAGCACAGAGCCGGCACTAGCAACACTGTCAAACCTGCAAACCTGTGTATAATGGTCTATAATGTGCTCAGTCCTTAAAGAGCCTCATGCCTCGGCTGTGAGACGCCGTTTGAATTTACATGAAGCACAGTTGGTTGTGGAGCATCCAAACGCTTACGTTAATGGATCAAAATCTACAACTGCGAGTTCGTAGCAGCGGCGATAGTCATCCAAGATGATGGCAGTGAGCGTCATCCATCAGCTCTGATTTTAATGAGAATTTCAACAGAACAGTGAATTAGCCATGTTGCTTTGACTTTCGTTTCTATAACAACTAATGATACAGTAAAACAAAGAAAAACAATAAATATTACAATATACTGCACATACATTTGTACACTTCGGCTAAATTGCAGGAACAAAATGGCTAAAGAGCGGGAAGGAATTGGCTAAAGAAAGTGCAAGAACAAATTGGCTAAAGCTTCGGGAATGAATTAGCTCAATCGCAGGAACAAAAAGGCTTAAGCACAGGAAGGAATTGGTTAAAGTGCAGGAATTAATTAGCTAAATCTCAGGAACGAAATGGCTAAATCGTAGGAACAACATGGCTAAAGCTCTGGAAAGAATTAGCTAAATCGCAGAAACTAATTGGCTAAAGTGCGGTAGCGAATTGGCAAAAGCTTGAGAACAAATTGGCTAAATCACAGGAACAAAATGGCTAAAGCGCGAGAAGGAATTGGCTAAACTGTGAGAACAAACTGGCTAAAGCGTGGGTACGAAATACATGTTCTAACTATAGTGAAGTTATAGTGAAGTTTACAAATGAACCTTTTGGTTTTGTAAAAATAACAACAAAATGTATTTATACAGGAAAAATATTGGTGGCAAATATCGGCAAATTTTTCAATCAAAATTCAATTATTTATTTTTTTTTTTTTTGCGCAGGTCGTCAGGAGGGCTCCGTACAGGTGGAGCAGGAGTCACTGTTCTGTCTCCCACTCACCTGAACCTGATCATTTACTTTAGTGATGAAGTATCCTGCATTTTTCACTTGTACAACCACTTTACAATATCTGTAGATTAGCAACAGATGATTTAGCCCTTAACAAATACAGGTAAAAGTGTAAAATCGTTTCTTAAAATGAGTTGGTTGGATTTATTTCGAACATGCCACATAAAACCAACACAAAACCCAAATCAAAACTCTTTTTTCTTACACATTTGTAACGGTGCGCTCACTTTTCAGGAGGAAAAACTGCTGCTTGTCTCCATACGAGTGCTGGTACTTGGTCTGAACTCTAGAATGTTCCACAGTATGGGATTAAACGTATCTCTTATCTTGCAGTTATTCACTTTAGGGCTGTTAGAGCTGCTTTTAAAATCCATTTAAACGACTGAATTTAAGTTTTACAATTCAGTTCAAAAGTTTATATTTATACCACATTTAAAACAAATTCAGGTGAGCAAAGTGCTGCATATAAAAGTTAAAAATCAACAGCAAATATAGAGATGCAATAGTGAAGTTTACAAATGAACTTTCTGGTTTTGTAAAAAATAAGATATAAACTCATATTTGCACCAGGGGAGAAAAAAATAAAATGTCAAATATCGGTAAAAGATTTGAATATTGGATCGATACCGATATCTGTGACCCTCCACTGATATTACAAATAATCAAATTAAATTAAAGGTGTTGCAGGACCTCGAAACCCGCCTCTCCACAGATCTGACCTGTAACTTGGTCTGGGAAGCTCACATGTTTGAAACCACGGAGTTAGACAAGTTTAATGCCATACTGTGGAACATCGAAAGCCAACACTCCACCAGAAAAGCCATAATATTTATAAACCATAATATTTTAATGCCATGGGGTCATGTTTGGAGTCACATTTTCTCCAGTTTTTGCTCTAGTTTTGGTCAGTCGTACCGAGCTGCACCATTAGCCTAGCGTCTTTTAGCTTGTCCAAATATAGAAGTTGACACATCAAATCTCCGAAGCCTTCAAACCAAATGTCATACGTCCAGCCTATTTATAAACTCGATTATTCTTAGCACAGTGAGTGAGACGAGCACTAGAGACGCCACGAGCAGCACTCGGTACATACTATTCCAGCGGGCCGTCCTTAAAGTGCATCCCTCTGTTTCATCACACTATTACTCTGCAAAAATATCTAGTAGCCTGAATGTAGTATAGTATTTATTTTTTTTATAACTACTTTTTATTTATTTAATTTTAGTTTTCATTTTAAATCTGACAGAATAGCATAATGTATTCTGCTGGCTGATAATTTATTTTTAAATAATGATTAAAAAAAAAAAAGTTTAAATATCTGGTTAAAACTTAGGTCTAAACAAATTATTATTACTATTTTTTTAATTTTTTTTTTTTAATGAATAAACTCAATATATATAATTTTGTGCTAACCTGTACACACATGCTGGTAATGTTTACTATATATATATATATATTTTTTTTTTATTTTAAATGCAATTTTTGTGCTTCTATAGGCCACATAATTGCTTCAGTCAGTGCAAAAAAGCCAGTCACATAATTTAAGTCTAACTAGCTAAATATATTTTGCAAGAACTATTCAAATATTAAAATAACTTTTCAATCTAACGTGGTTATATTTTTGGATTTTCTTGCAAATCTGTAAACTTGCACAGCTTGACATTTTGATTTTTTAATCTTTTCCTCATGTTTATAACGGCTTTTAACTGCTCACATGGAACATGCCGGAGCTGTGTCCAGGTCATGTTAACATCAGCGTTAGCTTGTGTGCTATTGTTAAGTCAAAGTTCAAACGTGCGGCGGCCGCTGGTTCTGCTGGACTCACCCAAACTGTCACACCTGAGACGAGGCCACGGCTCCGGCTGCACGGGCTCCATTGTAGCTGCTTCAGTCCAGAGTAAACGCAATCAAAACACAGTGATAACACACGGGACAGAGAGACAGCAGCCCCCCCGGCCCACCCCAGCCCCGGCCCACCCCGGCCCACCCCAACACAGCGCTCTATCCACCAGAGTTGCCAGGTCAGGTTCTTTAAAGCAACTTTTGTAGCAAGTTCTTTATAGCAACTTTGTGCTTTTCCTGCACAACACTTAATAAATAAAATAGGTCATTTTTTAAAGTTTCATGATGATAGGACCAGTAAAGACTTGCCTGACCAGCCTCTTCTACTTTCTGTTGGAACAAAGGTCTGGAGTCAGAGCAGAGCCTGACAAACGTGTCTCCGTGAAAACAAAATAACTTCTTTTGTCTTGTATTATTTACTCAAAAGAACATTGGTTTTGAGAGCGGTGCTTGGGCCGGTCTGAACCCAACAGTCACTTTCTGGACGGCAGTAAACGGCCGGTCTGAGAGGGCGTCAAACAGAAGGTCTCTGGAGCAGGGCGAGTTCAGTGTGACCCCGGGCCGACCCCGGGCCGACCCCGGGCCGACCCCGGGCCGACCCCGGGCCGACCCCCCGACCCCGGGCCGCACCCCGGCTGCCGACCCATGGGGCCGACCTGAAGCTTGTTATCATAGAAGTTCTTCCTCGGCTGATGGACTCACGTGGCTCATGATGTTTGGGGTGAATGATGCGATATGTGAACAAGACCGACCCAAAAGTGAAGTAAACAGAACTAAATCTACAGCCTCTGGGGTCACATAAGATCTGTGTTGTTTTTCTGGCCATATTTGTGTCTCTCTGATTGGTTAATCCGCCTGTCAATCATGTCTCTGGAATCAGAGAAACAGGAAACGTTTCCAGAGCCGCTCGTCTTTGTAAAGACTTAAATACACTGTTAAAAGTCAATTAAGATTTTCAAGGTTTTTCAAGGTTTTTAAGGTTTTTGGTTTTTAAATATGATATTCAAAATGTTGGTAAATGGTTTAAATGAGATTTATTATGTAAAATGTGTAATGTTAGAACTTTTAACCATGTAAAGTTTGTAAAGCCCAAAATCACAACAGCCGTCGCCTCTTAAAGACTGAACAATTGATTTAATCAACAGAAAGTTAGAAAATCAATAGTAAAAGAGAAACAGACAAGTAAATGAATCAACAGAAAACAAACAAATGGATAACTGAGATCAGCCCCTTAGACCCTTCTACAGGAAAAACTCCAAAACCCAGAGGGAAAAAGAGAAACGTCGAGGAGAAGCACCGTGAAGGAGAGATGCACCTCCATGGACTAAACCGGGACTAAACCAGGACTATACCGGGACTAAACCAGGACTAAACCAGGACTAAACCAGAACTATACTCGGACTAAACCAGGACTAAACCAGGACTAAACCAGGACTAAACCGGGACTAAAAGGACTATACAGGACTAAAGCAGGACCAGAACTAAACCAGGACTAAACCAAACGGGACTAAAGCAGGGACTAAAGCAGGACTAAAGCGGGACTAAAAGCAGGACTAAACCAGGACTAAACCAGTACTAAACCAGGACTAAACCAGGACTAAACCAGGACTGTACTAAACCACCGGGACTAACCAGGACGAACACCGGGACTAAAGCAGGATGTGTCCAGGTCTAATCCCACATCCATTTGCAGACAGAGTTCATGTCTGTAGGGCCAGAGTCCAGGGACAGAAGGGGCTTATCCACAGGAGGGTGCGGGTCATCCTAGTATTGGCCCATCCAGCCAGCTGAGGGCAGGGAGGGTCTGGACATTGCTGGACGGTCAGCGGGAAGGCACCAACATGTGAAGAGCAATGAACAAACTGCAGGTGAAGTGAAGAGTGACTGGTGCTGATGATGGAGAACAGGAGGAAGCAGAGGACAGTGCTCAGGACATACTTCCCCCAGCAAACCTGCTCCTGAGGCAGCTTGACTAAAACCAATTCAAAGAGGAACATTCTAAGCCTGGTCTTAAGTGTAGAGACAGTAGGAGCCTCTTTAACACAGGAGCTGGTCCTGAGTCCTGCTGCTTTTAAACTCTGGAACCACCAGTCCAGCATTTTGAGAGCGGAGTCCTCTGTTTGGATAATGTGGTACGAAGCATCTTTACGTCTTTATATGTCAGACTGTATATAGTCATATCTACAGTCTATGGTCAGGAGAACTAACTCTAAACTCGAGAAGAAGTCAGTGAAGAGCCTCCAGTTCCGAGGTGATGTGGACTCTTCTCATTCACTCACTCGAAGTCGCTCCATTGCTCCGATCAATCCCCATTTTCACCGCCACCGTTACGCGCCGCTGGTCTTACTACAGCCTCCAGTTTTATTTTTTTAATCGTGATACATGTAGGATTCGGCAGGTCCTGCAGAGGGACACTTAAGTCCTGATAACGTCCCATTGGGCATTTGTTTTCTAACGTGGAAGTCAGCGGACATGTATCTTTTATTAAGTATTTTTTTTATCAATATTACAATTTAAAATGTGCTAATTATAACATAATGATCCACAGGTGTCAGTGACTAAAACAAAAGCACAATATGTCGCCTTTAACTTATTTTTGAAGGGCTGGGGTGGCTTGTTTAGGACTTTTTTCTCAAAGCCTTGGTCACTCGTGGCTCTGTGAATATCTGGCAACCTGCTCAACCCAGCCCCCCCCCCCCCCCCCCCCAGTCCCCCCCTGGCACATGCCTCTCCTCTGCACATGGACATATGAGCTGCACGGGGCCGGTCTTTAATGTTTGCCAGAGTTCACACAGAGGCGTATATGAGTCTAAAGGTCACGGCGTCGCACTATAGAAAGTATTCACACCTAGACACAGTTTATGTTTCTTTCTTTGTAAAAAAAATAAGACGTTTTTTTCAGAAACTCAAAGCTGCTCCACAATTTAACGCTTATTCCGCTCTAACTCTGCTACTAATGACTGACAAAACAGTTTATTTCAGTCGTAAAGATCTTAAAAACAACCAGTTTATTTTTAAATGGTTTGGCTCTTTACCCCATTTTTGTCCTCACGTCTTGCCCCAGTAGTTTTATCGTCTAAAAGCAGCTGTTGAAGTCAAAATATGTCTGCTGTGTACTGTCTGCATCGAATTATAAGGTGTTTTCTTGTTTGATACTCAGGAAGTGCATGTTAGCATGCGAGTTATTGATTTACAGAGGCAAGAAGGTCAGTGAGGAAGAACTTTGGACCATTGCAAACTGTTTAAAATGAATTAATTCTGTCTTTCCTGTTGAGCTGGGTGTAAAATAAGGGGTGTGTGAGGGCTTTAACAAACATTTCAGACTTGATTTTAATACTAAGGAATAGAATCGATACTCAATACCGATTCTGATACCACGATGACAATGAAAAACTTTCTTTAGACAATAGGATGTAATTTTCAACATTAAATGGTAGCACTTTGTTTTATATTCCCAGGCCTCATTAAATAAAGAGGCTTAAAAAGATGCAGACGAATGAAATAAATGCAAAAAACTGACAATATACCGGGATTAGTTTAGCGTTTATGCTAGCTTTAGCCTCGTCTCGCACAGGGCCGGTCCAGCCTATGAGCAGATGGTCAGATAAACACAAATACGACTGGTCAAAGTGATGAGAGTCAAATGTGAATCACCAACAGCTGAACAAGGAGGGGCCCCAGAGACAAAATCAGCTTAGGGCCCTGTTACGAACCGTTCTCTCGGAAGAAAGGAAGTAACATAATATAGTAGCTTTTTTGATTTTAATGTAAAGGCAGGTGAGGATGTGATAAAGAACAAAAAAGGAGGCTCTCAGAGTAAAAACTGGAGAAGAAGGTTAACCACAAAGGGAACAAAAGTCAATTCTCAATTTCAGATCAGTTAAACAAAGGTCACAAGTGTCTAAATTTCCAAGGGTCAACGTTCCAAAGTTTCATAACAACCAAAAGTTCCAAAATTTGTCCAAATATTCCAAAAGTTCCAAAATCCGTCCAAATGTTCATCCAAAAGTTCCAAAGTTCCAAAATCCGTCCAAAAGTTCCAAAAGTTCCAAAATCCGTCCAAATGTTCCCAAAGTTTTAAAAATCCGTCCAAATGTTCGCAAAAGTTCCAAAATCCGTCCAAATGTTCGCAAAAGTTCCAAAATCTGTCCAAATGTTCGCAAAAGTTCCAACATCTGTCCAAATGTTCGCAAAAGTTCAAAAAATCCGTCCAAATGTTCGCAAAAGTTCCAAAATCCGTCCAAATGTTCGCAAAAGTTCCAAATGTTCCAAAAGTTCCAAAATCTGTCCAAATGTTCCAAAAGTTCCAAAATCCGTCCAAATGTTCCCAAAAGTTCCAAAATCCGCCCAAATGTTCCCAAAGTTCCAAAATCCATCCAAATGTTCGCAAAAGTTCCAAAATCCATCCAAATGATCGCAAAAGTTCCAAAATCCGTCCAAATGTTCCAAAAGTTCCAAAATCCGTCCAAATGTTCCAAATGGTACGCCACCAACACACAAACCATCAGCCCCCGAGCTGCAGGAGGTGTGTCCCTTTAAAGGGGGTGTGCCACAGGTGGAGGTGCTGGTTGGCCAGGCTGTTAATAGTTGCTCCAGTCCATATGGAGCTGTGCTGTCAATCAGGAGGCAGCTGTGGGGCACATCTGGAGAGGCCGAGAGAGAGAAAAAAAGAACGAACACACCCAGTGGGAGGAGCTGGAGGCATGAGGCCGTAACAGGCCCCCTGAAATCTATTTATTTATTTATTTATTTATTTATTTGAAAAGGGACAAAGCACATTAATGAACACCAGTAAAAACTACACGTGTAAATGTGCAGAAGTTAGCTGAACAGCTACTTTTCATTCTCAGTCCCTTACATCTAAAACACAGGACGACACAAACTCGAAAAAATCAAACTCCTAAAACATTCATACTTATATACATATTTACATATTTACAAATTAATGTCACATATTTACAAATTAATGTCTCGAGCCGGCCCTGATCTCACAGCGCCACAAACTCGAAATAAAGTCTTTTTATTATTTCGCTGAGATCAGCCTTATGAGAGACTAATTCAGGTATGATTTAGATTTTATTTATTAAGTTAGTATTAGTTATGTTGAGGTGACGTTAGTTGTTCATGTAGCAGAGCCTGAACGGGGCTGGTCCACAGGCGTAAACTCATCTGTGGGTCTTATACTTGTTCTGATGATCTGATGTTCTCAAGATCATTGTAAAACTTCAGGAAAGGCTCATTTCTGTCCTGGGAATGTGACTTTTTTAGTATTGATACCTGCGAAAAATGAGTATCTAGTTTCGACACTAGTTTAAGTATCGATTAGCAAAGAGTTTCACCCAAACCTCCTTCATCTTAACAGGCACCACCTGTGTTTGAAATGACCTGTTACCTGACACTTCACCGCAGGCTTTGTTCACACCTCAAAACCAAAAGCAGGTAGTTTCACACAAGTCCACACCTTTTTGATGAAGACTGTACCTGAAGCAGAACTAGTTTTTTAAGTATTTTAAAGTGTGAGCAGCAGTCCAAATGTGTTCCTCACGTCATAACATTCCCAACATCGTAGAGAAGAGCGGGTTTGTCCGTCATGGAACAACAACTAGCACAATACTTTTTGATTATCGCGCAATAAAACGTTTAATGAGATGCAGACAGAACACAGAACACAGATGTCTCTCTCGGGTTTGGTAGATTGTAAATTGCAGTGTTGATACAAAACAACTTTGTAATACTAAAAAGTTCAGTGACTTAATGACGTAATAATCCCAAGTGAACACAGAGGTGTGGGCAGGGACAGGGGGTAAGTGAAACTGGGGATTTTCTGAGCCCTCAAGCCACCGATACAGAAAACTGAAACACTGATTCTCCATGTTCAGTCCTGGTTTAGTCCTGGTTTAGTCCTGGTTTAGACCTGGTTTATACCTGGTTCAGTCCCGGTTCAGTCCCGGTTTAGTCCTGGTTTATAATAATAATGCCTTACACTTGTAATGCGCTTTATCAAAGCCTCTCAAAGCGCTACACTGAAGTCATTATTCGTTCACTCCACACTTGGTGATGGTAAGCTACTATTGTAGCCACAGCTGCCCTGGGGTAGACTGACGGAAGCTTAGGTTTAGTCCTGGTTTAGTCCTGGTTTAGTCCTGGTTAAATCCTGGTTTAGTCCTGGTTTAGTCCTGGTTTAGTCCTGGTTTAGTCCTGGTTTAGTCCTGGTTTAGTCCTGGTTTAGTCCCGGTTTAAACCCGGTTTAAACCCGGTTTAGTCCTGGTTTAGTCCTGGTTTAGTCCCGGTTTAAACCCGGTTTAGTCCTGGTTTAGTCCTGGTTTAGTCCTGGTTTAGTCCTGGTTTAGTCCCGGTTTAGTCCCCGGTTCAGTCCCGGTTTAGTCCCGGTTGTGTCCACAAACACAAGCACAATATCGGGCATCTGTTCAGGATGCCTCCTGGACGCCTCCCTGGGGAGATGTTTCAGGCATGTCCCACAGGGAGGAGGCCCCAGGGAAGACCCAGGACACGCTGGAGGGACGACAGCCTGGGAACACCTTGGGGTCCCACCGGAGGAGCTGGAGGACATGTCTGGGGTGAGGGAAGTCTGGGAGTCCCTGATTAGACTGCTGCCCCCGCGTCCCGGCCCCGGATAAGAGGAAGAACATGGAGGATGGATATTGTGCTTGTGTTTGTTCCGTCGTTATAATCTCTGACACTGTGGATCACTATGTTATCGTTTGCACATTTTAAATCACAATTTTCATCTAAAACGACTTAATAAAAGAAACAAATCCACTGACTTCCGTGTTAGAAAACTGTGGCGTCCAATGGGAGCTGACGTCCCTGTAAACGTCATTACAACAAAGAGCCGTGGAGCTGTCGGCGCCCCCTATGGACAGCTGCACACACACTAGTTTTTTTTCCATTTGTACCAAAGTGACTATGTGACACTGCTGAATCCTACGAGTATCATCGATTAAGAAAATAAAATGTAAGCACGATGTAAGTACGTCACAGTGGAGGTGAAAACGAGGGTCGATCGACAAAATGGCGTCTTGAAAATAAGCGATTAACATGTGCAGATCACGTCCAAAAACAACTTCAAGTGAGTAAATGAGAAGGAAACAACTAGAACATGGTGAAAAGTTCATTTTGCAGAACAGGCCTGGTTTAAAATTTTTAAAAATGTAAACTGGCAGATGGACACAAGCGGATCATGTTGCAGCCTCTTCCACGATAAACACTTGTGGCACTTCTGTTTTTCTGCTGTTGAACCAGGTTTTCAATCACATCCAGATGCTGGCACAGCTTGGACCTGAAAAACAGGCTGCAGGGGAGGGACAGGAGGAGGTGGCTGGGTTAAAGATCCCACATTATAAGAGTATCGGCGGAGTGCGGCCGCTCACACGACGACAGTTTACACAGCCTCTGATAAAACTGTGATCACAGAGAGAGACGGAGAGAAAGAGAAGAGGAGAACCGCTCAATGAATCTGGGGTAAGCTGCAAATATTTCACATTTTTTGAACTTATGTAATAACAGAGCACTGCGAAAACAAGCCGTCAGTTTAAACGTCAGGACAAAATGTAACTTTGGTTTGAGATGTTTTAACCAGCTGATGGTCATTTGCATCTATAGATCACTGTACTGTAAAGACTTTTTAAAGATTTTTCATTTTTCTTTTCTTATACAACCTCAAACAAAAGAGAAAACTGCACAGGGCCATTTAAAACTCTCAAAACAGGAGCAGGTGTGAGCGTAAATGTTTATCACCTGATTATTAAAGTGCATCAGTGGTGCCAAATTATCCACTTTTGCTTCTCCTTGAAATGTTTTCCATTTCTGAGAAGCTAAACAACCAAAAGGGTTTTTCCCTGTTTGAGCTGGAGTGCGGACAGTTTTTAACCAAAGACAATCATGAATCTTGGATCAAAAGTTTCTGTTTCAAAGTTCAACCAATAAGTGAGACATTTTGGGTTTTCACCTGCCCATCACCTGTTATGAAACGAAGGGATGAGTGAAAGAGCAAAGGGTATCTAAGGTTTCAAAGTAGAGGCATGTGCGTTATACAGGGCGGCCCAAAAGTCACTGACACTTTTAAATCTTCAGTAGCTCCTTTAATTCTTAAGTTATACTCACCAAATTTTAGCAGTAGATAAACTGAACCTGCCCAGATTTTTGGCAATACATACGGTTATAATTGTTCATTTAAATTTGAACTTATCACTACTTAAACTAGGGGAAGTAAAAATGACCTAATTTAAAAAAAAAAAAAAAAAAATGTTTTATAAGTGTCCACATTTTATGTTTGTCTCTGAACAGCCTGATCCAACACACTTTACAGAACATTTAAAGTATTTCCGGGCTTATGTCTCTTATTTGATCCTCGATGTTACGTTTTAAGTCGTTTATTGTCTGAGGTTTATTCACAAACACCTTTTCTTTAAGATAGACCCACAGGAAGAAATCAGGACTAGTCAGGTCTGTGGAGATCACATACTGCCCCCTGTCTGTGAAAAACACTTATTATTCCATTAATGACATTTACACTCGGGGCATCTCTGGTATTAAAATGTCGACGGTAACACCGCTGGGTTTCTGAATTTGACCCATGTGACTCAAAGTCCCACTGTACAATGAGGGTTCGTTCCTCGGTGCTGGATTTGCTCAGATTAATGTCAGAGGGGTCGTTCTAGATGCTCTGAAAAAATTAAAGAAAAATATTTAGAAACAAAAGAGTTATGGGTTTTCTTCAACTGTCAGTGACTTTTTAATTTGTATTTCCTAAATCTAGTACAGATGCAAAGGCCGTTACGTCACATTTCTTATTTATTTCAAGGCAAAAACAAAGTGGGAAAATACATCTGCAAAGGATTTTAAAGTCTCACCATATTAGCATAAACTAAAGCTTGAAAATGAGACGTATTGTGTGTCTGATATAATTAAACTCCTACTTAAAGACGCACTATGTCACTTTTCTAGTAGACGATCTGCCACCCACCTGTGTCCATGATGGAGAATGTTGCACAGTGTGGCTTTAAACTTATCTACGTTTTTTTAAAATTAAATCTGAGGTGCTTACATTCTGTGAAAAAGATGATTCCAGGATGACAGGTAGGTTTAAAGCTATACTGTGGAACATTCTGGGCCAAATGGTAACATCTCCTTGAACACTGGCAGAAATGTTACGTAGTGGTTCTTTAAATTTAGCTCTTGTAAGTCATTTAAACTGGTGTAGAGTCGTTTTGTAGACGTGCATTTCCTGCAGAATGGGAAATGCTGTGGAAGTGTGAGAACGAGCTCTGAGCTTTTGAAACTTTTATATTAGTTTTGTAAATGTGTCAAGTTGCGGTTGTTTATTATGTAACAAAATCCATGCGACAAGGACTTTGGCATGTTCACAGATAATGGAGGTTACTTAACTGCTCTGAGTGAATGTACATGCTTTTTTATTTTTTTTTTTCCTGTGGGGCAAATGCAACCACAACAAAAAAACTCACTGACTGAGTAGAAATTGTGCCAAAGTGTAAAGCTTTACATGATTCTACAGGTCACATTTAAATCAAGAGTAACACCTAAATAAGTAAAATGGTTAATTTTTTTTTTTTTTTTGTCATTAACATAGCAATCTGGGTAATCTGAATATTTATGCCTGTAAAATACATTGCAACTGTCTTTTCTAGATTTAATATAAGACAGGAATTCTGCAGCCAGGCAGCAAACTTCTGCACTTCCCGTTAATCTCATGGCCACTTCTCCAGTGTTTTTCCCATGAGTGAACAGGACAGTATCGTCCACGTACATGACGACATTTATACTGCACACTGAGGGGAGATCATTGATGTACGAGGGTCATTCAATAAATAAGGTGGATTTTTCGGTGTATAAGGACTTCTAATACAGATAGAAGCTTACTTCTTTTTTTTTTCAACATAGTTCCATATTCCCTCAGCGTAAAAATCTTTGGACTGATGTCTCAGCCAGTCGCTCACAACACTTTTGACTTCATTGTCACTTTCAAACTTCGTGCCTCTCGTGAACGCTTTCAAGGGACCAGGTGAAAGTCTCAAGGGGCAAGGTCTGGGCTGTAAGGGGGATGAGGGAGCAGTTCCCAGCCCAGCTCGTTGATGGTCTGCACTGTTTGGGCCGCTGTGTGAGGCCTTGTGTTGTCATGATGCAAAATGACTCCTTCTGACTGATGCGCTTGTTCTTTGTCTTTCTTGACCTGCCTCAGCGGTTCACAGTAGTTGACACTGTTCACAGTGCTTCCTTTCTGAAGGAATGAAATGGTGGTTGGGCTTTGCATATCCCAAAAAACGGTGAGCATCACCTTCCTCGTGGACCGCTGGGACTTGAACTTCTTCTTCTCTGGAGAGCCTACATGCTTCCACTCCTTGGACTGCCGTTTGGACTCCGGCTCCAAGTGCCAAACCCATGTCTCGTCACATGTGACCACCTTCTTCAGAAACTCATCACCATCCTTCTCACAGCGGGAGAGACCCTGCTGGGACAACTCGACCCTCCTCTGTTTGTCTTCTGCAATAAGCATCTTTGGCACCCACCGGCAGCTGACCTTCGAGTAGCCAAGGTCATCGTGGACAATTCTGTGTGCTGTGCCAACAGAAAAGCTCAAAGTCCTTGCAGTGTCATCCGCTGTCACCCTTCTGTTAGACTGAATGAGGTCATTGACTGATTCGATCACCTCAGGAGACCTCACTCACTGCTCCGTCTTTCTTTAAACAATTTAGCCCACTTGTAGACATTTTTTTTCAGCTGAAAGATCAACTTTTATCGGCCCTCAGACCTTGAGTTGAACTGGCCCAATTGATCAAAATCAGTATTTTTTATTGCAAATTTGAGTAATCCTACAAATATCACCTAAATAACATCACATTGCATTGTCATACAGACATAATGTTCATATTTCAAGCCTTATTTAAAGTATGAATCAAAACTATGTTAAATGCAGCGTCTGAATTATCCTTTGTATTAACCACTGGTCTGTGATCTTCCGTGTCGAATATTTTTCAAGATATGGCCCTCGGTGAAAAGAGTTTGGACAGCCCTGGAGTAGACAGTTCAAAATGTGGTAGTTTCCTTAATAGGACACTCTGAGAGGCAGCATCAAAGGCCTTTCGTAGGTCGAGAAACACCGCTCCTACTACCCCTCCTTTCATTTAATTTCTTAAAGGAAGTGGGAACAAGCTGCCTCTGTTGAGAATTTTTTCCTGAAACCAAATTGCAAAGGATTTTAAAAAGCTTTGGCTTATTAGAACATATTTACATAATCTGGTCGTGGTTTACAGTCCTTTTTTTTAAATTTGTTACCTTAATGACTGTTTCACACTGCTGAATCTGACACATATCTCCAAGTAAGAAAGTCACTGTGGGCGTGTAACGGTGGCGGTGAAAACGGGGGTTAATCGGCAATATAGCATCTTGAAAATAAGTCATTAAAGATTGCTCAAACCTGCACGAAACTCTCTAAATAAAACTCTGAAACTGTGAACGAGAAGAGGAAACAACTATAACATGGTGAAAAGCTCTGAAAAGTACATTTTGCGTAATAGGTTTGCTTTAAGACCCTAACGCAGGGAGGGCAGTTACTTTCCCCGAGGGCCGTTTTCAAGCCCAGGCATGAGGAGGAGGGATGGACCAACACGATCACCGGCCCAAAATCAGTCGCAACTCGTCTTTTGTTGTAGGCCGGTTCTAAGTTTGATCTTTGTCCCGGTCTCACGCTGAGACCTACGACATTTACAACTCAAGATATACTCCATGATCAGAAATCTTATATCGCAGACGGCTAAAATCGTAAAACCTGCACAGCTCAGGACGGGGGAGGCCAAGTGCTACAAAGTGTGCAGGTGTCCTCTAATCTAATGTGCTCCTATGGGTCTAAAGAGTTCCTCACCTTCTTTACTTTTTACTTTTACCCAGGCGAGTAGACAGGGGGATAACGGGGTATGTTGTCCCAGGCCCAAGGGTTTTAGGGGCCCAGAATTGCATCTTCATCCTATTCATTTATATTAGAGGGGGCCCATGTGAGGCTTCTTTCCCCGGGCCTAACGTTATCTTCACCTTATCTTTACCAACTCCTTCAGATATGATTTATCATCCTTTGAAATACCAGTTTCTGTGCATTTTTTCTGTCTTGTCCTTCAAATTATATTAACCCCAAATTAAAAATCAGATATTCGTCCCGACAGTAACTCTTTAAGTTGCTCTTACTTGAGTAGAGGTTTCCCCAATAGTTTTTTACTCGTTTTTTGAGCATTTTCTTGGGCCACAACTCTGTCCTTCAACTTGAGTAACATTATTTTGAAGTAACGATACTGTTACTTGAGTAAAATGTTTACCAGGCCTGTCATAATAACACATTTTGAAGCACGATATATTGCTACATAGAAGTATGCAAAAAAAAAAAAAAAGCATCATATTGAAAATACTTTCTTCCACTGTCATGAAGCAGGATAATCCCAGTGTAAGAATTGTTCGTTTCTGGCGCAAGCATCAAAGAGGACAAAAGACTGAAACATAGAAGGTTTAATGAGTTTCACGCAGGTAAAGTGAACAATGCACCAGACTCTCAGGAAAAGGACAGGAAGAGAGTCCTGAACTGTTTGTGTTGACAGCTTATATAGGGTCTCCCAATGTGTGTGTGTGTGTGTGTGTGTGTGTGTGTGTGTGTGTGTGTGTGTGTGTGTGTGTGTGTGTGTGTGTGTGTGTGTGTGTGTGTGTGTGTGTGGTGTGTGGGTGTGTGGGTGTGTGGGTGTGAGAGAGCAGGTCTTCTTCAGGTCAGCATGTTGTCACAACCTTACGAAACCTTTAGGCAAAATCAAACAATGTGATTGCTTTAATATCTAACAATGTGTTTGTTTTAGAGTCAAATAATGTCCTTGTTTTATGGCCCTCTCAGGTGGAGGTCACACAGTCTCAGGGTGGAGGTCACACAGTCTCAGGTGGAGGTCACACAGTCCTTGGTGAAAAGGGGCGACAGATAAGAAGTTGCAAGACCAGATCATAGGTGTTATCTTCTTGTCCACAGTCCTTGTAGTCTCCAGCTGGTCTCCATAGTGTCCTGGTGATCCCCCTGCATTACATATCCACTGTTGAACACGAGTTATTTACTCTAGCATTAGTAAATCAAGAAACCAGTTTGGAGTCGTGCTGCACTGCTAGAAAAACCTTACACCAGTAAACCTATTTTTACATAAATCATATCATTAAAAGGCATGAGCTGTATTCTCTCTCTCTACAGCTATTAGAGTTAAAGTTATTACATAAAACTGGCACAAATCTGCATTTCGCAAAGAAAAAGGACCTGTTACGATCCAGCCCAGGGACAGGGAAGTAACAAAAGAAAACCAAGATGGAAAATGGTAAATTAAGAAGTATTTTAATTAACAGGGATGTTAAGGGTAAACTGAACAAAAGCGGACTAAAAATATATTGAAACATATGGTACTTTGCAAGTTTTAACCAAAAACAAAGGTAAAGTTAATTCAAACACAAATTTCACAGTAAAAAACAAAATCTAGACAAACAAAGTGTCTCACAACAGAGAGTCACTGCCCCTGTCCTGACTTGACTGTTTAGGTGTCACGAATCTTCTTAAGTGGGAGGGCGACGGCTGAAGGTGGCCCCAGGATTGGCCAGGCTGCGAAACAGTCCTCCAATCACAGCCAAGGGTTCCAACAGCCAGGATTATGGGGAAAGTAGAAGATTTAGGGACACGCACACGAAACATAATATATAAATACAAACAACATAAGGAATGTAAAAAAGAAATTCAAATCTGGCAACTGGACAAAAAGTTGTAGGACTGAAGCCGCTTCTTCAGTTCTTCAGATTACTGCTGGACACTTCCTTATATCTGTCTGAAAAAAGCAGCTAACTACACTGAAACTAACCCATTTACAGTACAAAACATCTTCACTTCTGCAACTTTTTGTTCTCTTGACAGATTTTAATATTTCTTTTACTATGGATCAGACCTGGACGACTGAGGGATTACACAGACATTTTTCCAGCGATCATATGTTGGACAATAAGACGATGTAATTCTCACGACAGGACTAACCTCCACCTGTGCTTTTATCTGCAGGATGGGGTGGACTGCTCTGCTCCTGCTCCTCTGGGCCCTGCCTCTCTGTGACGGAGGTAAAATCCTGGTCTACCCCATCGACGGGAGTCACTGGCTAAACATGCGCATCATAGTGGAGGCGCTGCACGCTCGGGGGCACGAGATTACGGTGCTGCGCTCCTCCACCAGCTGGTACGTGTCCGAACACTCCCCCTATTACTCCTCCATCACCATCCCACAGCCGCGGCCTCAGAACCTGGAGAGCGAAGACTTCATGGCGGGCTTCCTCCAGAGGTCCATCGAGATCAGGAAGAACCGCGGGTCGGTCTGGGGCCTCATCGACTTCTACACAAACCTGTTTCAGATGATCGCAGAGAACCAGGTGGTGGTGGCTGAGTTTGTGGTGACTATTTTTGAGAATAAGACTCTGATAAAGGAGCTGACAGACACGGGGTACGATGTGTTCCTGACTGATCCGGCGTTTCCAGGTGGAGTGTTGTTGGCTCATTACCTAAAGCTGCCCACAGTCTTTAACGTGCGATGGATCTTTAATGGAGACTCACACTTCATCCTCGCCCCCTCGCCTCTGTCCTTCGTGCCTCAGCTCTTCTCTCAGTACACCGACAAAATGAACTTCTTCCAGCGACTGTCCAATGTGTTTTACCACGGCGTCCTGGTGTATATGTTACACTACGTGTCGAACCCTCCGTACCAGGCCGTGTGCGATCGATACTTCGGCCCCGGGACAGATGTGGTGTCCATGATGCAGGGAGCAGACATCTGGCTCATGAGGATTGACTTCATCTTTGACTTTCCCAGGCCCACCATGCCAAACGTGGTGTACATCGGGGGCTTTAACGGGAGGCCCTCTAAACCTCTACCTGCAGATCTGGAGGAGTTTGTGCAGAGCTCAGGAGAACATGGGGTAATCATCATGACTATGGGCACTCTGCTTGGAGACCTGGGCCCTGAGAGGTCAGAGGTCGTTGCCGCAGCGTTTGCCGCTCTGCCGCAGAAGGTCATCTGGAGACACCTGGGACAGCGCCCCATTGCTCTCGGCAATAATACGAAACTGGTGAAATGGATGCCTCAGAACGACCTCCTTGGACACCCCAAAACCCGACTGTTTGTGACACACGGAGGGACCAACGGCCTGTACGAAGCCCTGTACCACGCAGTGCCCATACTTGGCATCCCACTCATCTTTGACCAGTTCGACAACATGGAGCGAATGAAAGCTCGTGGAGTGGCGGAGTTTGTGGAACTCACAACATTAGACACAGACACTTTAGTGAAAAATCTACAAAGTTTATTAGACCCAAAGAACCCATATAAATCCAACATGCTTAAAGTATCAGAGCTGTTTCATGACAAACCCATCAAACCTTTGGACAGCGCAGTCTTCTGGACAGAGTTTGTTATGAGACACAAGGGGGCGCCACACCTGCGCACAGAGTCGTACAAACTGCCCTGGTACAGTTATCACTCTCTGGATGTCATAGCAGCAGTCCTAGCAGCAGTCCTGCTAACTCTCTATTCAGTCTATGTGTTATGTCGGCTTCTTATTCGATCTCTGATGAGAGTTAAAAAGTCAAAGACTGAATAGGGATCAAATAGAATTGTACTTTTTGTTTTCATGGAAACTGTATTCAAATCTCAAACTTGTTCCCAAAGCTCAAAGTGATGTAGAAATATAAAATTCTGGATGAAATTTTTACTTACTTTCTCAGCCTCTCAACATTTCAGTGAGTGAGTCTGATACCATCACCTCAACAGCAAGAGAAATCTTATTGAGCAGTAAAGCCTTCATCCACTGGGGGTCGCTGTTGAGCAGAGCGTAGGGCTCGCTGCTTATTTGTGAATAGTGTTAGTGGAGACATGTAAAGAGTCATGTAAATGTTCTAGTCACAAGAAGAACTCAAATTAGTCATTGCAGCTTTTGTTTATTTTTGCGTGTTTTTGTTCATTTAGGCCATGACATACTGAAGTTTAAAATTTTGGAAATACATTCATCAAATGACACACAAATTTTGCCTTGGATCCAGAATACACACTTAAACAATACTTGATGAAGATGTGAGTCTGGTTTCCCTGTTGTAGATGAGCGAGGCTTTGAACTCTTAATCTGAGGTGAAAAATACAGAGATATCACATTTATGGTTTTTGCAGGAAATCACAAATGACTAAGTGCAGGCCCAAAACTGAGCGGTGGCATAGTTCAACAAAACGAAAGAAAAATGCCTGCGGAGTGTGGCCGTTTTGAGGTGTTTGTGGCTTTCTGCTCTTAGTTAAAATGTTTTTTTTTTTGCCGTGAACAGGAACCTGCTGCAGAACATATTGTTCAGGCCCGATGGAT
The DNA here is from genome assembly GCA_019594935.1 of Periophthalmus modestus. Lineage (NCBI taxonomy): Eukaryota > Metazoa > Chordata > Actinopteri > Gobiiformes > Gobiidae > Periophthalmus > Periophthalmus modestus. Next base: position 32,094,441 of record JAIEZT010000084.1, read on the forward strand.
GTTTTTATCAATCTTTTTCTGTATTAAAATAAAACTAAAACAAGTCGAACCCCTGAGCCCTAATTACAAAACACAAAACATGAATGAAGCAGTTTAAGGAGCAGCTCCTGGCCTCAAATTTAGATCAGAACAGATGGAGATGATATTGATTTGCCTGGAATGTTCCAGAGTATGTTATTAAACATATCTGTCTCCATGGAAACATGCAGATGTGGCAACCAGGTTGGGTTACAGGTTAGATCTGTGAAAAGGTGAGCCCCGGAATGTATGTTTTTAAGGTATTTAAAGAAATTTAGCACAAACTTTTCAATGTTTATTAAAGAAAATAAAAATAAGCCCTGATTAGAGAGAACGAGGTGGAAATCAGAGCTCTGAAATAAATGATCAGACTAGACGACATGCAGTAGGCGCCGTGTAGAAGAGAACAGAAAACACACTTAATATGAAGCATTACTTAAAGTTGAAATACAAACTTCTGTTTTCATTAGAAAGTGGATTGTAAAAGCAGAACTTCGTAATAAAACAGATAGTTAGAAACTACAAACACTTTATGACACTTTGGGATGAGAGCTGTTCTAAGGCTGTGGCCAAATATCTCTAATATATCTCTAATCTCTATAATATCTATGTGAAGAGGTCTGTGAGAGACGACATACATTTTTAAACAGATACAGTACATTTTAACAGTTTGAAAGTCACATAGCACACACGTATATTTATTCTTTTTTTTTTTAAATGTTTGTTTTACAGGAAAATATTATCTTACAGTTATAATGTCTCAAAAAGTCAGTTCAGCAGGATTAAAAGTCACATTCTTTCTGATGTTATTGATTTCCAAACTGTTACACCTGGTCTGTAGCATGTCCTGGTAAAACATGTACCGATGTAGAGTGTACTAGTCTAGCGTGTGCTGGTGTAGCGTGTGCTGGTGTAGCGTGTGCTGGTGTAGCGTGTGCTGGTGTAGCGTGTGCTGGTGTAGAGTGTGCTGGTGTAGAGTGTGCTGGTGTAGTGTGTGCTGGTGTGCTGGAATGTGCTGGTGTAGCGTGTGCTGGTGTAGAGTGTGCTGGTGTAGCGTGTGCTGGTGTAGCGTGTGCTGGTGTAGAATGTGCTGGTGTAGAGTGTGCTGGTGTAGAATGTGCTGGTGTAGCGTGTGCTGGTGTAGCGTGTGCTGGTGTAGAGTGTGCTGGTGCAGAGTGTGCTGGTGTAGCGTGTTCCGGTGTAGCTTGTGTTGGTGTAGCGTGTGCTCGTGTAGCTTGTGCTCGTGTAAAATGTGCTGGCGTAGCGTGTGCTGTCGTAGCGTGTGTCTGCTGGCGTAGCGTGTGCTGGCGTAGCGTGTGCTGTCGTAGCGTGTGCTGGTGTAAAATGTGCTGGTGTAACGTGTGCTGGCGTAGCGTGTGCTGGCGTAGCGTGTGCTGGCGTAGAGTGTGCTGGCGTAGAGTGTGCTGGCGTAGCGTGTGCTACTGGCGTAGCGTGTGCTGGTGTAAAATGTGCTGGTGTAGCGTGTGCTGGCGTAGAGTGTGCTGGCGTAGCGTGTGCTGGTGTAAAATGTGCTGGTGTAGCGTGTGCTGGCGTAGCGTGTGCTGGCGTAGCGTGTGCTGGCGTAGTGTGTGCCTATGTAACACGTTCCAGTTGTTGAGGTGTAACGTGTTCCGGTGTAGCATGTTCCAGTCTAGCATGTTCCGGTGTAGCATGTTATAGAGTAGAGTGTTCCGATGTAGTTCATTCTGGTGTAGCGTGTTCCGGTGTAGAGTGTTCTACTATAGCGTGTTCCGGTGTAGCGTGTTCCTGTGTAGAGTGTTCTACTATAGCGTGTTTCCGGTGTAGCGTGTTCCTGTGTAGAGTGTTCTACTATAGCGTGTTCCGGTGTAGAGTGTTCTACTATAGCGTGTTCCGGTGTAGCGTGTTCCTGTGTAGAGTGTTCTACTATAGCGTGTTCCGGTGTAGCGTGTTCCTGTGTAGAGTGTTCTACTATAGCGTGTTCCTGTGTAGAGTGTTCTACTATAGCGTGTTTCGGTGTAGCGTGTTCCTGTGTGTAGAGTGTTCTACTATAGCGTGTTCCGGTGTAGAGTGGTTCTACTATAGCGTGTTCCGGTGTAGCGTGTTCCAGTATTAAGTGCTCCGGTATATTGCGTGACAATGTAGCATGTTACGGTATAGCGTGTTATGGTGTAGCGCTATCCCGTAGTAGCATGTTCTGAAGTAGCGTGTTCCTTTGTAGAGTATGTCTGTACAGTGTTTTCAGGAGCTTGTGCCAATGAAGCGTGCCCAATGATGGACGACATTTTGTGGCTGTGAAGGACGCTCCGAGTCCTCCCCATGATCGACCGGAGCCCGGAGGAGACCTCCTCACTCACATGGAGGTACACCAGAGGGTTCAGGGCAGGGTTCAGACACACCAGGCCACGCCCCACCTGCTGAGCCACGTACACAGGGTTGAACCAGCCGTAGCACTGCCCCCTCTTGGACAGCACTCTGGCGAACAGGTTGAGGATCCTGAGGACGTAATACGGGATGTAACACACAGAGAAGAGCAGGATCAGAACCAACAGCAGCCGCAGACTCCTCTGCTTCAACACACGGTCTGTGACAGAGGGAGGGCATCAGGTACAATTACTCAAGTACATTAATTTCAACACAAAATTTGCACAATAAGTAAAATCTTCAAGCTGAGGTATCCCTGACCTAAACTAGCTCAGGGTCTGCAGAAGGATCCTGCTCCTGGCAGATTTAACCCCAGCGGCAGTGGAGGATGGGTCAAATACAGAGGCCTTTGGGGTCGAGACGGGTCTCTCACTGTTGTGTCGGCCTACGGGTCGAACAGCAGTGCAGAGTACCCGGCCTTTTTGGAGTCCCTGGGAGGGGTACTATAATAGTGACATCAGGAAGAATGGCCTCTCCCATCTGAACCCGAGCGGTGTTCTCTTATTGGACTTCTGTGCTAGTCAGTTTGTCCATAACAAATGTTCAAGCACAAGGATGCCCATCAGTGCATGTGGCACCAGGACAACCTAGGTGGAAATCGATGATTGAATTTGTTGTCGTGTCATCTGACCTCCGGCCGCTTATCTTGAACACTCGGGTGAAGAGAGGGACAGAGCCACCTGGCGGTGAGTTGGATCCGTTGGTGGAAGAGGAAGCCAGATAGACCTAGCAGACCCAAGCCTACTGTGAGGGTCTGTTAGGAACATCTGGTCAGCCTTCTGTCAGCAGGGTCTTCAACTCGCACCTCCGGGAGAGCTTCTCTCAGATCCCGGGGGAGGCAGGGGACATGGATTCCAAGTGGGCCACGTTGTCCGCCTCTATTGTTGATGCGGCTGCTCATAGCTGTGGTCGTAAGGTCTGTGGTGCTTGTCATGGTGCATTCCCTGTCCGGTCCCTGTATGACCGGAGCAGGAGCTGTGTTCTCATTTCCAGCAGTAAGTCAGACCTGTTCCCGGTGCATGTTGGACTCCACCTGGGCTGCCCTTTGTCACTGGTTCTGTTCATTGCATTTATGGACAGAATTTCTAAGCACAGCCAGGGGCCAAAAGGGGTCCGGTTCAGGGACAACAGGATCTCATCGCTGCTGTTTGCAGACGATGTTGTCCTGATGAGCTATCCAGGACCTGCAGCAGGCACTGGGGTGGTTTGCAGCAGAATGTGAAGTGGCTGGGATAAGAATCAGCTCCTCCAAATCCAAGGCCAGGGTTCTCGACTGGAAAAGGTGACTTGCCCTCTCCGGGTGGCTGAGGAGTCCTTGCCTCAAGTGCAGGAGTTGAAGTATCTCGGGGTCTTGTTCACGAGTGAGGGAAAGTTGGAGCATGAGATTGACAGGCAGATCGGTGCAGCGTCTGCAGTGATGCGGTCGCTGTATCTGACTATTGTGGTAAAGAAGGAGCTGAGTCAAAAGGCAAAGCTCTCAATTTACCGGTCAATCTACGTTTCTACTCTCACCTATGATCATGAGCTTTAGTAATGACTGAAAGGACGAGACGTTGGATACAAGGGGTTGAAATATGGGTGCGTAGGCACTCCCATGTAGATAGGGTGAGGAGCCCTAGAGTCACTGCTTCTACACGTTGAGAGGAGCCAACTGAGGTGCCTCGGGCATCTGTTCATGATACCTCCTGGACACCTCCCTAGGAAGGTGTTTCGAGCATGTCCCTCTGGGCGAGGGCCACGGAGAAGACCCAGGACATGCTGGAGGGACTATGTCTCTCGGCTGGCCTGGGAAAGCCTTGGGGTGCCACCAGAGGAGCTGGAGGATGTGTCTGGGGTGAGGGAAGTCTGGGAGTTCCTGCTTATATTGGTGCTGAGCAAACCAACCCCGGAAAAGCAGAAGAAAATGGATAGATACTTTGGATGGATACTTTTTAATTTCTACATGAGTTTTGTTTTGTTTAAAGGTCCTGTACCTGGCTTTATTTCTAGTTCAGGTAAAAGTCCTGTCTGTGACTGTCCTACAGAGGTGTTTTTTTTTTTGTCATGGTTCAAGATCATCAGAAAGAAACTAAGTGAGAGAGAATAAATGACCTGGACTTTTTCAGGGAGTCGCAGGTACAGGTCTGTGGGTGGGGTAGGGGGTGGGTGAAAACATATTTTCTAAACACTCATGCCTAAAATGCAAGACAATACAAGATTCCTGAAGCATGCACAAATGATTCAAAATGCATTATTTTCTGATCAATGTTTATCACAAACACTGCATATTTCATCCCTGGAATTGTCAATCTCTACTGAACTAAAGGTAAAAGGTAGCTGTTAACAGAGCATGGTGAAAAGGTCTAAAATGTAATCTTGTTTTACATGAAAACTATCTGTCTTTACCCACCTGTATTTGTGAAGCTGGAGCCATGCAGCCTCACTATCACATGAGTATAACATCCAAGTGTGATCAGGAACGGCAAGCAGAACCCAGTCAAAGTCCAACCCAAGCTGTATGTCAGATAACCCTCTACATAGGCGTCGGACGTGGAGTCAAAACACTTCCCCGCACTTTTTCCGTAGGTTTTGGCAAAGAACATGTCCGGAAGGCACTGAACACTCACCAAAACCCAAACGAAAACCGAAGCAACCACAGAATGAGATGCAGTCAGCCTCCCCATTACCCGAAGTGGATGGACTATGGCCAAATATCGAGACACACTAATGCAGGTGAGAAATCCAATACTCCCGTATAAGTTTATGTTAAAACAAAACCGAGTAATTTTGCAAAATGTATCTCCAAAAATCCATTTATTCTTCTTTAAGTGGTAGACCACCAAGAAAGGCAGAGTTAGAAGGTAGAGGATGTCAGCCAGCCCGAGGTTCAACACAAAAACATTGATGATTTTTAGTTTAGTCCAGTTTTGCAGTAAGGTTTTGAGTCCGATCACGTTTGCAGTAAGGCCAATGATGAAGACCAGGATGTAGACAGGTGGAAGAAATCTACCTGAGAAGTCAAAGCTAATACGAGGGCAAGACGTTCTGTTCATGATTTGTCCTTGCCAGAAATTTCTTCAAGTGTGAGACTATGGGGTTAGGCAATGGCTGTTTAGCTGACATCAATATGAGAACCGCTTCCTCTTCCACCCAAATATGGTTTCAGAAAAATGTGACCTCAGGACACCAAATAATTCTGATAAATGAACTCGTAACTGGAATCGATGCATCATGATTTATCTTACATTCTTTTGGCGAAACACCGTGACCAATCATCTTCTGAGATAAGAAACAGAATAAAATACAATTTTCTCACATGGGAAGAGTAGTCAGAAATGTATTGTATGTATGTATTTAAAGGTGCACTATAGGTTTGTCAAAAGTATCGAAAATCAGATACTCTTAATCAATACTAAAACTCGAAGTGAAACTAGATTTGAGCAGGTATTAATATTAAAAAAGTCACATTCACAGGACAGAAATGAACTTTCCCGAATATTTCTTGTGGTTTTCATTAATATTTCACTGTTGTGCTACTGGGATAGTTTCACTTCTGTATTTGAAGTTCTTGTGAAATGGAGTTGTAACACTTCCCTGGCACTTCTACACTTTTCTTAATATGTCCACTGAAAAATGTATTTGTTTGAACAATTTCACATACCACACAAGAGATTTAGTCTGTAACAGCCAGACCCGAAGTATTACCATGTCTTTAAAATCCATGGCAGTGAGAAGCTAATTAATAAAAAGGTCCATCTCGTTTTTGGGAGCAGTAAATCTGAACTTGTGGACCTTTCTGATTATTTGTGATATAATTAATGCCTTATATAATAAAACTGACAGAAAATTATTGTTTATCAACTACAGTGAGCACAATAGAACATCTTAGATATAATGTTATGCTATTATGTTATAAAATCCATCATTTTCAGGCTTTGTTGGAAGCAGAGAGGTGGTTCTCTTCTGGTAAATACATCCTCATACTTAGGACTGAACCCTTTCTCCAGTACTCTGAGCTGGCACTTCTTCAGTTCTTCAGATTACTGCTGGACACTTCCTTATTTCTGTCTGAACGGAGGCGCTAACTACACTGAAACTAACCCACCTATTTCTTGGAATACAAAACATCTTCACTCCTATAACTTTTTGTTCACTTGACAGATTTGAAGTTTTGTTTTACTATGGATCAGACCTGGACGACTGAGGGATTACACAGACACTTTTCCAGCGATCATATGTTGGACAATAAGACGATGTTGTAATTCTCACGACAGGACTAACCTCCACCTGTGCTTTTATCTGCAGGATGGGGTGGACTGCTCTGCTCCTGCTCCTCTGGGCCCTGCCTCTCTGTGACGGAGGTAAAATCCTGGTCTACCCCATCGACGGGAGTCACTGGCTAAACATGAGCGTCCAGGTGGATCTGTTAAAACAACTGGATGAGGAGAAAGAGAAATCTCATTTAGCAGTACAGCATTCATCCACTGGGGGTCGCTGTTGATCAGAGCACACATCTTGCTGCTTATTTGTAAATAGTTTTTGTGGAGACATGTAGAGTAATGTAAATGTTTTAGCCAGAAGAAGAACTCTAATTGGCCATTGCAGCTTTTATTTATTTTTGTGTATTTTTTATTAATTTAGGACGTGACATGTTGAAGTTTTGGAAATACATAAATGAAATGATGAACACATTTTGCCTTGGATGCAGAATACACACTTCAACAATAATAATAATAATGATAAGAATAATAAAATAGTATGTATAATGCACTCTTGATTAAACAAAATCTCAGAGTGCTACAATAAAAAGAACATTAAAATACTAATTGTTAAAAAGCTAAAAACATCACAATACTTCATGAAGATGTGACTCCCTGTTGTAGATGGGAGTGATTGACAGGTCACAGGAGACTGAAAAACATTGTAGAGTTCTGCAGAATCAGCGAGGCTTTAAACTCTTAAAGTGAGGTGAAAATACAGAGAGATATTAGTTTGGTTTTGTCAGGCAATCACACATGACCAACTGCAGCCCCAAAACTGAGTGGGGACATAGTTATTCTTTCAAAAAGCCGTGTCCTCCCCATGATCGACCGGAGCCCGGAGGAGAGCTCCTCACTCACATGGAGGTACACCAGGGGGTTCAGGGCAGGGTTCAGACACACCAGGCCACGCCCCACCTGCTGAGCCACGTACACAGGGTTGATCCAGCCGTAGCACTGCCCCCTCTTGGACAGCACTCTGGAGAACAGGTTGAGGTTCCTGAGGACGTGATACGGGATGTAACACACAGAGAAGAGCAGGATCAGAACCAACAGCAGCCGCAGAGTCCTCCGCTTCAGCACACGGTCTGTGACAGAGGGAGGGCATCAGGTACAAGTACTCAGGTACACAACACAAAATTTGCACAATAGATACAATTTTCCAGCTGTGGTATTCCTGACCTAAACTAGCTCAGGGTCTGCAGTTGGTTCCTGCTCTGACAGATTTAACCCCAGTGGCAGAGAAGGATGGGTCAAATACAGAGGACAGATTGCCGGGACAATAAAGTGAACATTACGTTACTTATCGATGGGTTTCAGCATGATGAAAAATTAGGATCATTGACATAGACCAGGGGTGGGCAAACTACGGCCCGGGGGCCACACACGGCTCGTTGGGCTGATTAATCCGGTCCGCCGAACGTGACCAAATCATATTAAAATAGGTAACGGTAAACCTTGTTCAATTCACGTTTCCCAAAAGATGGCGCACTTCAGCTACATCAACCTTGTATTACTCTTATTCTTTTATCAGCCCTTCTGCAAAAATGAGCTTATCAAAGAAAAGAAAAATGGATAGTGAGCACTGAGTGTTTACTACAGAGTGGACAGCAAAATATTTTTCACCAAAGTCTGATCAAAGTACCAAGGCAAGTTTTTTGGTAGCATTCAAATTAGCAAAAGCAGCAAGATTTTCACTGAAAGTGAGATTTTTAAAAGATGCATTTGGAAAAACAATTTGTACAATGAGTCTTTCACATTCAGGCTTTGCTGCTTGTTACAGGCCAAATCTCTAATGTCATATAAACATATATATCTCCTCTCCTGGTCTCTGTCACATTTTAGACCCACTGTGGCCCGTGTGTCAAAAAGTTTGACCATAGACACTAACAAATAAAGACTAGCTGTTACTGTATATCTTTTGTGTCTTTTGTGTCTGACGTCATGAGCTGTTTCTTCTGTTTCTGCTTGACTAATGTTTTGTTTAATGCTGTGACTGCACGGGGTGCAGCTCCCGTCCGGTGGCCTCATGTATTCCGTATAGCAGTGGTCCCCAACCACCGGGCCGGGGACTGGTACCGGTCCGTTACGCATTTGCTACCGGGCTGCACAAAAACAGTAAATAACTTATCAGTGACCATATTTTCTCCAGTGTAACTTTCGCCCGTCCCTCATGACACATGAGCTTGTCTGTAGATATAAAATGAAAATCCTGATAGTAAATCTCCACATAAATCCATTTAATACCAAAACTCCGCAGCCCGCATCATCACCAGGACCCCATCTTCTCACCACATCACCCCCATCCTCCAAGAACTACACTGGCTTCCCATAAAACAGAGAATACACTTCAAAATCCTCCTCACCACCTTCAAAGCTCTCCATAACCTGGCCCCACCTTACATCTCTGACCTCCTCCACATCTCCATTCCCTCTCACTCCCTCTGCTCCTCTTCCTCTCTCCAGCTCTCTGTCCCCTCGTCTCATCACTATGGGGGGCAGAGCCTTCAGCTGCTCTGCTCCCCGGCTCTGGAACTCTCTCCCTCCTGACCTCCGCAACATCGACTCTCTTCAACTTTTCAAATCCAGACTCAAAACCCACCTGTTCACACAATCCTACAGCACATAATCAGTCACTCTCACCATCGTCCAGTTCCGTATCTCTGTTTTATTCTGTAAATATGTGTTTTTAACTTTGTCGTGTACAGTGTCCTTGTGTGTCTTGAAAGGCGCTCTTAAATAAAATGTATTATTATTATTATTATTAATATAAGGGCGAGTTTATTATATCTGTGCTGATCTCCACGATGACGTATCACGTATAACACACGTCAGACACGTTGCCCAAAACTAGACCCACAAACTCGTGAAAATGAGCCAAAACAAAAGTCTTTGGAGAGCTTTTTTTGCAAAGAGGAAAAGGCCAAACCGAGGAGCCAGAAGAGGAGCAGGAGTCCTGCTTAAAATGAGTTTGTCTGTAGAGGTGACTCTCATGCGCCCCGGCCGCGTAATAAGTGAAAACAGATATTTTCTAAACACTCATGCCTAAAATGCAAGACAATACTACATGCATGCTTCAGGAATAAGAATCCTGAAGCATGCACAAATGACTCAAAATGCAGCTTTAAAGGATCCATATTACACTATTTTCTGATCAGTGTTTAACACAAACACTGCATATGTCTGTGTTCTTCTAACAGAAAACACTCTACTGCACCTTGTGATGCTATGTGGCAATAATTTGGATAATTTCAGCCCTGGAATTGGCAATCTTAAACGTAATATTGTTTTACTTGAAAACTATCTGTCTTTACCCACCTGTATTTGTGAAGCTGGAGCCATGCAGCCTCACTATCACATGAGTATAACATCCAAGTGTGATCAGGAACGGCAAGCAGAACCCAGTCAAAGTCCAACCCAAGCTGTATGTCAGATAATCCTCTACATAGGCGTCGGACGTGGAGTCAAAACACTTCTCCACACCTTTTCCGTAGGTTTTGGCAAAGAACATGTCCGGAAGGCACTGAACACTCACCAAAACCCAAACGAAAACCGAAGCAACCACAGAATGAGATGCAGTCAGCCTCCCCATTACCCGAAGTGGATGGACGATGGCCAAATATCGAGACACGCTAATGCAGGTGAGAAATCCAATGCTCCCGTACAAGTTTATGTTAAAACAAAACCGAGTAATTTTGCAAAATGCATCTCCAAAAATCCATCTTCTATTTTTGAAGTGGTAGACCACCAAGAAAGGCAGAGTTAGAAGGTAGAGGATGTCAGCCAGCCCGAGGTTCAACACAAAAACATTGATGATTTTTAGTTTAGTCCAGTTTTGCAGTAAGGTTTTGAGTCCGATCACGTTTGCAGTAAGGCCAATGATGAAGACCAGGATGTAGACAGGTGGAAGAAATCTACCTGAGAAGTCAAAGCTAATACGAGGGCAAGACGTTCTGTTCATGATTTATCCTCGTCAGAAATTTCTTTAAGTGTGAGACTATGGGGTTAGGCAATGGCTGTTTAGCTGACATCAATATGAGAACCGCTTCCTCTTCCACCCAAATATGGTTTCAGAAAAATATGACCTCAGGACACCAAATAATTCTATTTAAACGAACTCGTAACTGGAATGAATGTCTCATGATTTATCTTACATTCCTTTGGCGATATAGGTTTGTCAAAACTATTGAAAATTAGATCCTAATCAATGCTTAAAACTATTGCAAGCACAGTAGAACATCTTAAGTATAATGTTATTGACAAAATCCATCGTTTTCAGCCTTTGCAGGAAGCAGAGAGGTGGTTCTCTGCTGGTAAATACATTTATCACACTGTGGTATCAGAACATTTAGTGGTGAACTCTGTCCCCAGTACTCACATCTTAAATTTTCCATTGGTTTAACATAAGGCTAACTTCAGAGGTGGATAGTACTCAGACTGATATCTCTATATTTTTTTTACACAGATTGGGATGAGAATCAGCTCCTCCAAATCCGCGGCCATGGTTCTCGACCGGAAAAAGGTGATTTGTCCTCTCCAGGTGAGTGGGGAGACTCTGCCTGAAGTGGAGGAGTTCAAGTATCTCGGGGTCTTGTTCACGAGTGACGGATGGAGTGTGAGATTGACAGGTGGATCGGTGCAGCGTCTGCAGTGATGTGGTCGCTGAGTCGAAAGGCGAAGCTCTTGATTTACTGCTCAATCTACATTCCTGCCCTTACCTGTGGTCATGAGCTCTGGGTAATGACTGAAAGGACAAGATCGCGGATACAAGTGGCTGAAATGGCTTCCTCCGCAGGGTGGTTGGGCTCTGCCTTAGAGACAGGGTGAAGAGCTCACACGGGAGGAGCTCGGAGTAGAGCCGCTGCTCCTCCACGTTGAGAGGAGCAGCTGAGGCGGCTTGGGCATCTGTTCGGAATGCCTCCTGGACGCCGGACGGACTATGTCTCTCAGCTGGCCTGGGAACGCCTTGGGATCCCAGTAGAGGAGCTGGAGGGAGTGTCTGGGGTGAGGGAAGTCTGAGAGTGCCTGCTAGACTGAGGAAGAAAATGGATGGATGAATGGTCCGTTGTTTCAAAGCTTGCATAAAGAAACGTGAGCAGCAGGGACGACACACAGGCCTGTAGGGGGAGCTGGAGGTTCAATGCTCTGATCTTTGTTACACTTTAGAATCTCAAAGTGAGTTATTTTACTGTAGACAGGAAACAGCTAACACCAGGCGCGCTCATGACTTTAGCTTGTGGTGTGCAGGCTCTTCGCTGTCCCACTGCAGCTCTCAGGGGTTTGTAAGATTTTATCTCATATGATACGCCTTATGTCTGTGGTTTGTACTTTTTGTCACACATTTAAAAGTAATTTAGGACTGAAAAACCCTGTAGCGTGAAGAGGGGGATTAAGTTGAGTAAAAGCTTTAGTTCCTCTTTCCACTTTGAGTAAGTCTGAAGTGACTTGAGCTGTAAGTCGACAAGATGAAATGATTTGAATGTTTGTGTTTCTTGCAGCTCCTTCAGATGTGATTCAGTATATCTCATTTTTGTGTCTATACTTTGAAAATACCAGATTTGCTGCATTATTTAATGTTTTGTGCTTCCAATTATATTAACTTCAAATTATAAATCAGATGTTAAATAGGAGGCTAACTGTGAAGACTTAAGTTACTCTTACTTGAGTAGTACTTTTTCCAAATACTTTTTAACTAACTGGAGTAATTTTTTGAACCACTACTTCTACTAATATTATTTTGACTGCAGCTGTTCTCTCAGGTCTTTATGGTGAGGTCGACGGCCCATAGCAGCACGGTGCAGGTACTTTCTGGCTGTTCTGCTTAAAAGCTCTGAGTTCAGTGACGTGTGACACAGTCTTGATCTAGGCAAGAGAAAGTTTATTTATATAGCACAATTCATACACAAAGTAATTCAAAGTGCTTCACAGACATGACTAAATATCTAAATGTCACGGTTTGATACAGGACCCAAAAGCTTTCCATAGTTTAAAATGATAAGATTTGCCTTTATTAGTCCCACAGTGGGGAAATTCCAGTATTGCACCGCACAGTTAAAGAACAGAAGGAAAATGCAGTACATGCAATAAAACAAGATAATAGATAAATTGCTTAAACTAATTTAAAAAATAGACTTAAAAATAAACTATAAATAGACTCTAACGTAACATCTGCGTAAAGTGACTTGAGTATTGCACATGGGTTTGGTTAAATATGGTTGAATGACACATGTTCAGTGTTAACAGTGTTCATTGTATAGTCTGACAGCAGCAGGAAGGAAAGACCTGCAGAACCTCTCCTTCACACAGCGAGGGTGAGTCAGTCTGTCACTGAAGCTGCTCTCCAGGGCAGACAGAGCGTCCTGCAGGGGGTGAGACTCATGGTCCAGCATATAGATGACCTTAGCCAGGACCGTCCTGTCCCCCACCTCCTGCACTGAATCCAGAGGACAGCCCAGGGCAGAGCAGGACTTCTCGATGACCTTGTCCAGCTTCTTCCTCTCTCTCTCTGTGATGCTGCTGCTGCTGATGCTGCAGGAGGAGAGGTCCGAAGTTCATGGTACAATTTACACAGTTTAAGAAAATGCAGATCTTTTGACCACGAGATTAGTATGGAAAATGAACGGACCCCTTCCCAACTAAAAATGACACATTTTTGGGTTTTACGCCTGGATATTTCTTTCAAAAGGATCTCTCAGACTTATGGAGACGTTATGGTTCCGCCCACTTCGATGTCCGCTCTGGTTCTGAAAGTAAAATTCCATTCATTTTTAAAGAGTTCAAAGACATAGCAGAGGCTAACCAGCTACATGCTAACAAATATCCATAACACGGTTGTTTTAAGTGCAAAAAGCAAATTTAAACACAAGATTTGACAAAATGTTGAATTATTGTAATAACTTTGCAGCTCATAAAGTTTCATAAACAGATTTTTAAATAACTAACTAAACAGCTTTCAGTGTTTTGCATATCTGAAATGATCTCATCAGATTCTTAAATGCCATAAACTCAACCCTGTGTGACTTTTCCCCTCTCGGTGAAACACTGAAGCTGTGACGTCAACTCAAACCACAAACATAGTGAGGTTCAGGTTCAGGTGCAGTGTACAGGAAGTCTGCACACAAACGATTCTCACTCTGATGCCCCACAAAATGGATCTTAACAAAACTGCAAACAAGCCCTTCTGCTTTTTATCGGACATAACTTTCTCCGACAGATTCCTTCCTCCTGTCTACATCCTCGTCTTCATCGTCGGCTTGGCTGCGAACATTTGGGGACTCACGTTTTTACTGCAAAACTGGAAGAAATTCGGACACATCAACATTTTTGTCTTCAACATGGGACTTGCTGATATTTTGTACTTGCTGACTCTTCCATTCTTGGTCGTGTATCATTTTAAAGAGAGAGAGTGGATTTTTGGAGACATTTTTTGCAAAATTACGCGTTTTTGTTTTAATATAAATCTGTATGGAAGCATTGGATTCCTCACGTGCATCAGTGTGTACAGGTACTTGTCGATAGTCCATCCGATGAAGGCTTTGGGCAGGCTCACTCCATCTCACTCTGTACTTATCTCACTTACAGTTTGGTTGTTTGTGGGAGCGCAAACTCTTCCAGATATGTTTTTTCCTAAGACGAATACAAGTAAAAAAGGCAAATGTTACGACACCACTTCCCCTGCTTTCATAGAGGATTATCTGAAGTACAGTTTGGGCTGGACTTTGACTGGCTTCTGCTTGCCGTTCCTGGTCATGGTGGGATGTTATACTCATGTGATAGTGAGGCTGTGTGGCTCCAGACTCACAGATACAGGTGAGTACATACCGACACCGATGTTACTTTAAAGCTGCTGAACCTGGTTTTAAAAGCATGAAAAGCAGAACTTCATTCAGTTCAAAGCTATTCCTCACTTACCTTCTGCATTTAGAGCATTAAAAACACTTTTCTCAACTGTCAAAGACCAAAGTGGAGTTTTGCCATAGCGGTAAAATTAACAACAACTAGCATGCTAATGCAAACTTATGCTTATCAGACAATAAAACACTTAATGATCAGATGCAGACAGCAGATTTTGACCTCAACAGCTGCTTATACAATACATTTGTACAGGGGAAATTAGATGGGAAGAAATCAGGTACAGGACCTTTAAGTTTGAGTGAGGTGCAACATTATTTTCCCTGTATCGATCATTGGTCTCCTGCTTCACCCTTCAATGCCACTGGGGTTTAACCCAACAGGAGCAGGGACTCATCCCAGATCTGGAGCTAGTCTTGTTCAGGATTATCTTAGTTGAAGGATTTCCTGCTGTGCATGTTTTTTTTTAAGTAAATGTACCTCAGTATTAAATACACCTGAGTACTTGTACCTGATGCCCTCCCTCTGTCACAGACCGTGTGCTGAAGCGGAGGACTCTGCGGCTGCTGTTGGTTCTGATCCTGCTCTTCTCTGTGTGTTACATCCCGTATCACGTCCTCAGGAACCTTAACCTGTTCTCCAGAGTGCTGTCCAAGAGGGGGCAGTGCTACGGCTGGATCAACCCTGTGTACGTGGCTCATCAGGTGGGGCGTGGCCTGGTGTGTCTGAATTCTGCCCTGAACCCCCTGGTGTACCTCCATGTGAGTGAGGAGCTCTCCTCCGGGCTCCGGGTGCTCCGCAGATTAGCTGGACTTCTGTGTCTGCGTCCAAGTGACCATCATGCTAACAGTACGGAGGAGGTTTGTTTGTCCGAGCAGCCCGTCGCGTCTACATTCTGTTAGAAGAAGAGTCGACAAACGTCCAACAAACTAACTTGGGACGGTCCAACCACAGACACTGAGTGTGTCTCAAATGCAGAGGGCATCTCTTGAACAATCTCTTTGTTCCGAACAAAATATATAATTTCTTTTACCTGAGATTAATAACAGTTTCCTCACTCCTCTGTGTTTTGTTCGTTTTTTTCACATAAGGCGCCATGTTTGAACAGAGCATGTGTCTCTCTGATTGGTTAATCCACATGTCAGTCAAGCCCATTGAAATCAAGACCCACTCGTCTTTCTAAAGTTTTGTCAAAGCGTGTGCGCTTCTGTAAATAAGTGGTTTGTTACATCAAGTATTTCCTCGTTAAAGGTGCACTGTGTAACTTTTCTGATGGATGGTCCGCCTCCTAACCTCATCAGCTCGATAAGTTCTCAGGATATTTATGAATTCACAAACTGGTGAAACTGAGCTCGTCCCAAGACAGGACCCTTCATGAGGCGACACTGTGGTTTGAGCGAGCTGCTAATCACGCCGTACATGAATTAAGCTGTGCATGTACTTCCTCATCGATATTGTTTTTTATTTTTTATCTGTTTCTATTTAAATTATTCAAACATAGTCTCATAATGATTCAAAAACTGTAGATTTGTGTATTGTCATTAACATTATAGTCTGTTAATTAGCCTGAGAGAGAGTAGTTTGAAAAGAAACGATCCTAAACGCTTTTTGCTAAACACTTTTCATTTGCTCAGCGTTAATTAATGACTTAAAAATGTGGACTGTAGATAAATAAATCACAAACTAAAGTTAAATCAAGGTTTTATGACACTGAGCTGAGTGAGTTAGCAGCTACAACATCTCCACGTGACTTTTTTCACATAATTTAAACTGTCAATATCAGCAAACTTTACAGGTGCAGGTTTTTTTTTTAATTAAAGTCTATTTTTCACAAACCAGGGGATCCTTTGTGATGATATAAGGTGAAAAGTAAATGTCCACATATTGCAGAGTTAAGGCGATCACACCCTGCCAGGTAAGTGTTTAATCTGGTTAGTTTTACAATAACGCACTGGCTACGATTTCATGTTTAAAATCTGAAATGTGGAAATTATCGCTTTGTCAACAGCTTAAGCTAAGGTAAGTGGCTAACGCTGGCAACTTTACACAGCAACGGCTTATTTAAGAGTGTTTTATTGATAATCAGGATCAACACTTTTGCTTCGTTCAGTCGTGTTGTGTCCAGTTAAAGATCTGTTGTTTTTCCAACTCTTGCAATGCATTGTGGTCTATATTAACCAGTCTAGTGACCACCGAAGCGCACTACTTTTCAAAGCGCACTGTTTTCTCACCAACTGGACATTTTCAACACCACTAAAAATGGCATGAACTCTAAATAGTGCCATAAGACTGTTTAAAGAAGTGGATTAAGTGAGTGTGACGTCACCCGGAGCGTTTAGCGTCAGTCAAATGAAGCTCACCGAGGCTAGCAGGTATAGCGGCTAACTTGGAGCCGAGTTCTATATTTGTAATTCTGACCGCGAGTATCATAGCAACCAAAGATCCAATCAGGAGCGAGGCTGTTGAAGGTAACGCCCCTTCCTGCACCGCTGGTTTGGCAGAGGAGCAGCGCTTAGCAACACTGTCAATCAAACCTGTCGCTAACGCTAACAGGAGTGACCTCAGGGAAAGAAGGCAGCTGATTTGTCGCAGAATAGTGAAATAAAAACACACAAATGGACATTTTAAGACCAAAATGTGACAGTTTTTCAATGTAAAGTGAGTTGGAGCCAGAGTCGATGGAGCTAGAAGCGTGCCCATGATCAGGTTTTATTTGTAAAGTGGCGGCTAGCAGGTTAGCTATGTTGATTTACATGTATATCTATGGTAGGGAATAGTGTGGACCAAAATGACTAAACTAGACACGACTAGGCAAGATTTTTAACTAGATTTACAGAATGAGTACTTACTTATCATGTAACTTACAGTAATCATATACACTAGCTCTGGTACACGCCTCAGTTCAGACGCTCTGGGTGAAGTACTGATAACAGATGGAAAGTCTTTGATGCAGAAAAACACAGTTCCTCTCACTGATACCAAGAAAGTTTACACAGAAAGAGGAAATGCTGAGCTAAATCAATCAAAACAGGATACAGCGACCACGCATCTGAGATTTGTATGAAATGGGCTGAAAAGTTGCAATAAAAATCCACAATGATCAGTGTGTTTTTTACTCACTTACCCACATCCTCTGTCAGAGAAGTTTAAGCTTTGCCCATTGATTCTGCAGAGATACGTGACATTTTTAAAGCCCCCTATGATATTTTCTTCCTCTTTTATTATTTCCAATACAGACAGACCATGCACGTCCCTGATTTCTTCTAAAACCTGCTCTGCTCTATGATCATCTCCCACACAGACTGTTTAACTACTTAGTCTCTTGCCCCACAACACTTTAAACCATTGAAAACCTTTGTAAAAGAGACCTAAAAATACTTGATAAAAAACAACTTCCCACCATCACTGTCACGTTCTGAAAAAGCCCAGATTATTAGACTTTAACAATATGGTCAACCTTAAAAGAGCTTGTTTAATTTATAAGCTCCTACACTCCCTCGACCACCACCTTTAAAGGAAGACATTAAATATAAATTTAGCAAGGACCACACGAGCTACAACCAGAGGTGACCCTTGACCCCAGAGACGGACCAGCTCTGGTCAGAACGTATCTGTCCGAGGTGGAACCTGTGGAACCGTCTCTAATCCTGAGAGAATGTCCCACATACAGATCTTTTAAAGCTCAAGTGAAAAACTGTTATGGTCAAACCAAACATGCTTCATCTATAGAGACAATGTGATTTTAAGTGTTCCACAGAGACATATTTACATGTGTGGATACGAAGGGGGCGGGTGTGGACAGGGAGACACGCCTCACCTGTCATCACCGAGAAAATATAAATGAAATAGTTATATTTATCCACTGTACTATAAAGTTATTTCCTATTTAACTTTGCAATTTTAATATTTTTTTATTCAAAATCACTGATTTTTTACGTTTACCGTTGAAATCCTGAGAAGAGACGCTCGGTGAGGCACAGGCCGCTCGTGCCTCACATGGACTGACTGAGCTGTAGCTAAACTGCTGTTTTAACTCTTTAAGGGCTGAGCACATTATAGCGGCTGTGGAAACTAGGCACGCAGTTTACCCTGCCTCATGTTAGGGGTTCGTGCAGTCTAGGGATTCTTTACTCCTGCAATTCAAACTACAATTTAGAGTTAGCGAGTCAATTTTAGCAATTCATTTTTTTTCTCTTGTTGGTCCTAATGGAGGAAGATAATATTAAAGCTCAGGCAGTTTTCTAAACTGGACTTTCAGTCGAAGCAGGAGGTTATAATTAAGGACAGAGACCAATGCTAAAGGAGCTAAATGGTTTGATCCAGACAACGGGACTAAAGACTCGCTCTTTTCAAACAGAGACATACAAAATGGTAAATTTAATGACTTCAATCCACTGAAAATTGGGGAACCAGAATAAGGATAAAAAACAATACAAAACCAGCCTTTTCTTTCATACTATTAGCGCTATTTCATACAGATTTTGGAACTTTAATTTTGAATTTCTTTTATATTCTGGCCCCAAGTCACTGGGAGAGAAACTGACCCAGGGCCAAATGTGAGACACTGGTTTATATGTTTGTAAATCTGATTGTGACACATCAGAGCCTCATGAACCTCACACACGTCACTGCTGTAGAATGTAACTGTCTTGAATGGGCCAAACTGGAATGACTGGAATGTGCAGTATTTTGTAAGGTGCAATAATGGGAACTGTGCAATAAGTGTAATTGTGCAATTTTTATTTTGACCCTTTTGTGACCCCAGGCCCCTGAGAAAACAGATGGAAATGAACCTTTGGCTATAACCCTGTCTGTTCATTAACACGCACCGTCCCAGTCAAATAAAAAAATAAAATAAACTGGCTCATCCACCTGTCAATCACGCACTTTTGAAGACGGGGAGATGCAAATAAAACACAAAATTCAAAGCAAAATATTGAGACAACACAATGAGTTAGCTACAAAAAGTGTATTTTTATAACAATGTACAAAACTTTGGATGGAAAACTGTAACTTTAGCAAAAACACGATGGAAAGATTTGACATGTAGCACATTTCATTATTAAAAATACTTCATACAAAATATAAAAGTCAAACGACATGAAAAGATCTCTTAAAACATATATAAATACAATAGTTAATTAATAAATTCTCTTTGAAGCTATTTACAGAACCATAAAAAGTGCAAAGTCACATGCTACATACAACATTTAAACATTTTTAATAAACACGTACATGTTTAAATCACCATGTTTCCTTTTATTTCGCTGTATATAAAATGCTATATTAGCCGAAAACAACTTATTAGCCTCTTTTATAAGTTTCACTTTTATTTTTGATGCTCTATGCCTCCCCTCCCTTTGCTCTCTGTGCTACATTACCCCCCCTTCAGAGCGCTAAAGAAGCTACTGCACATAGTATCAGGTTTGTGAAGTAGTTGTGCAGTTTTGTGTCATGTTTTTTGCATATTTAAGGAGGATTGTCGTGTGGAAGCGTGATGTAGGCTTGTGGGCGGAGCCTTGTACAGAATCGTACTGCTGACTGTAAGGAGGGTTAGAATAGGGCCCGGGTGAAATCGTTAAATTACTGAAACATGCGTAGTTTTTGATGAGGGAACAACACTATAACATGGTAGAAACTCAAAAAATCGCTTTATACCCCCTCTTTAAACTCTCAGAACAACTGTACATAATTTACAATATTCAACATTTTATTTCTACGAATCGATGCTTGAATCTTTGGCTGTGAATGTCACGGCGCATCAACTATAATGTGACGGAAATACTGAACAGAGTGCAGTGTTGTCCCTGATTTGGGGCAGGTTTTTCTTGTGGTGGCCAATTTTAGGCCATGGTTTTGATGCTTCGTGGAGACATTGCATTGACCTGCATTCATTTTTCCGGCAGTTGATTCTAATCTTGTGCTACTGCCAACTCAAAAGGCTCTGTTCATGATTTTAAAGTAACATTTTAAAACAGAACTAGGTCATTTTAAACGTTTAAGTGGTCCAAAGTTATCCCATACTTAATTAAGACGGTCTGAGTGTCCTAATTCTTCACAGTGATGAGCTTTTCACCATTTTCAGAGACCAGACTGGAGTTTTCCCATCACGCTAATGCTAACGACCACTGCTAACTGCACACTTCCTGATTATCGACACGTAAAATGCTTTATAAGAGAGCTATATCTGTACTTTTTGCTCAACTACACAGAAAAAAACCCATATTGTAACCTAAACGTGCACTGATCTGATATTAAAGGGTTAAAAGAGACTTGAACTTTGGTTTCCACAAAGCAAAAGTACAACGTTTGCACTGTGTAGTGAATATAAACTTACAATTTAAGTCCTTATTTTGAAAAATGTCAGGAATATGCAGGAAAATAGAGTAGGATTTTCCCCTTTTTCCTCCAAATATATTGTATAAGCAGCTCCTGTGGTCAAAATGAGCCCGCTGTGTCCTGTCTGCCTCTAACTATCAAGTGTTTTATCAGAATCAGGAAGTGCACTCAGAAAGTTAGCATAGTACATGTTGCTAGCATTACCGTGATGCCAAAAGTCCTCCCTGGTCTCTGATAGTTGTAAAAAGCGCTTATAAACTCATCATGGTGAATAATGAGGATGTTCTGAATGCATAAAGTAAGTGAGGAATAAGTTTGGACGACTGCGAACTGTTTAAAATGAAGCTAGTTGTGTTTTTCACGTCAAAATCAGGCACGGCGTCTTCAAAGTGAGGCGACTATGTAAATGTCTCTTTGTTTTTACACAGAATAGTGCAGAGCAGGTGTCCCTCTGTGTTCGTAAAGTCGTTTCTGGTTCTTCAGGGTCTCCTCACGGTCTGTACGCCCACAGAGCAGGGTTTTTGTGCGGCGCGTAGGGGCAGTGGTGGTGGCACACGCAGGACTGGATGAACATCACGGCTCGGCGCTGCAGTCTGCCTCCCGGACACATGAGGGCGACGTGAGCGGTGGAGGTGTGGTGGGGCGTGCAGCAGCGGGTGTCGGAGCAGAGGCCGCAGTACCGGACGCTGAAGGTCCTGGTGCTAAAACAACCCTCGTGGTGGAGCCGCACACGCCCCGGCGGCAGGACAGTGGGTTGGCACACGCCCCTCTCACCCCTCTGCAGCTGGGGCAAAGCAAACAACATTTTAAAAGCCAATCATACACTGACCTGGCAAAAAATAAAGCCACCACCTGGATTTAACTAACTAAGTGAGCGTGACGTCACCCACAGCGTTCGGCTCCAGTCAAATGAAGCTCGTCGAGGCTGCGAGAGCAGGTACAGGGTGAATTTGGAGTAGATTTACATCTGAAATGCCGACTGTGAGTATCATAACAACCAAAGAGCCAATCCGGAGCGAAGCTGTTGAAGATAGCAACGCTTTGCTTAGCGATGCTGTCAATCAAACTAGTTGCTAACACTAGCAGCAGCGACCTCAGGGAAAGAAGCGCCTGATTTGTCTGTTATTAATGTTTCTTGATTTGCAGAGACAATAGTGAAATAAAAACCCCAGGATCATGTGGAGTGGGTTAATACAAACATTTTAAGACCAAAAGTGATGAGCGACAGTGGCTAGCAGGTTCGCTATGTCCATTTATATATACAGTCTATGAGTAAAATACAGATTTGTCACATTGAAGAATCTGAAAACCACTAATATAAAACTTTTCACTATGTTATAATACAGGCTCCTCCATCTGTCTGAAACATGTCTGTACTCACCCCGGGTCCTGGAGGTCTGAGCTTCGGCAGGTAGAGGGCGCTGCAGGGCCGCACTTTGCACAGCCTGGTCTCCAGCTGCAGGCGACAGCTCGGATTCTGATTGGACACTCGCGTGGAGACCCCCGAACCACAGCTCCGAGAACAGGCGCTCCACTGGGTACTCTGCTCCACACAGCGAGAGGGGAGAGGGGGGTGAGGGGGGAGAGGGGGCCGGTGAGGGGGGAGAGGGGGCCGGTGAGGGGGTTTGTGAGGGAGGCGAGGTGGGGGAGCAGGGGGTCCCAGTCTGTTCCGAGGGGGAGTCCTGGGTAAAGACGGCCACAACCCTCCAGACCCCTGAGCTGAAAGACAAAGAGGAAATTAAAATGTGAAGCACGATTACAGCACTGCTCAAGAAAATATAGACGATAAATGATAATATTGTTAATGAACATGAGCTGTGATGAATAAAAGAACAAAACGTCCCCATGATAAATACTGAACCCCCATCTCACATATACTGAACGATAAGTCAGACTCGAGAGGGCTGCAGGACTCAGAAGAGAGACACTTTTGTCCAGAGGGCTGTTACTCTCCTCACCTGACACAGGACTAGACAGATCGGGCCGACTTTATCTGACTATTAAAGTGACACTAAGCACTAAATCGACTTTTTCTCGCTACTAAACTGTGTATGTGGCGTTTTAACAGCATTACATACTGTTCCTAGTATTTTTTTTGGGCAAATTTTAGTGCAAACTGGGTAAATTTGCAGCTTTCTGGTAAAAAAAAAAAGCTCATTCTAAGTGTGTGCTGCCTTCAGTGCCCTCTGCAACTCTAAGTACTATGTGACATCACGCAGGACTGCCTTGATTACTCTGCAGGGGCGGAGTTTAACATGTGGAAACCTGTTTAACCAATCACACTGTTCCTCCTCCTCCTCAGAGACATTGCTAGCTTACTCAAACCCGCAAGAATGACACATAAAACCTCTCCAGGCCTGTTTATGATGAGGGAACAACATTATTACATGGTACAAAGCCAAAAAGAAGTTTATTTTGCGTAATACCTGCTCGTAAACCTTAAAATACCACAGGATTACCGCACCACAGCAGCCGTCTGGTCATGACTCCAGATGTTTAAAGGCCTTTCTCACATTCACTCCTTTTAGATTTAAACGTGACTGGAGCCGTGTCTGTGAGTGTCATTGTGACTGCGAGAGGCAGAGCTGTGGTCTAATAAACCCCAGGAGCCAGCAGCCGAAAGTATGTTTTGATTTTAGGGGGATATATTTGGAATTAAACGGTTCCTTTTGGTCAGACACACCCGGTTTAACACAAGAAAAGGTCCAGACAACCGCGAGTGACACAACCCAGAAACACAGAGGGATTATGGGAAGCGGGAGGGAGGCGCTGGGTCGGATATGAAGGGGTCATCAGCGGAGGCCTTTAGTCACTTTTTTTTCTGCATAAATAGCTGTTTTTGCATGAGCTCCCCCTGCAGGTGTCGTCTTGTAAGTGCAGTTTGGGTCAGATACATAAAGATAGTTCTGACAGTTTTTGCCGCTCCCTCTTTTAAGTCGTTTTTGAGCGAAATGTGTCTTATCCCAGTTCAGATATTTTGCATAAGCAGCTTTAGAGGTCGAAATAAGTCAGCTGTGTACTGCCTGCATGTAATTCTGAAGTGTTATAGCCTATTCGAAAACCAGGAAGCTCGCTATTAGCATGCTAGTTGCTGTTGGCATTACCGTGATGGGAAAACTCCGCTCTGGCCTCTGATAGTGGAGAAAAGTGCTTATAAACTCATAGTGGTGAATAGTTAGGATGCTCAGAATGCGTAAGGTAAGTGAGGGATAACTTTAGCCACACAAACCACTTTTAGGGCCCCACAGTCAGTAGAATATAAATGTGAACTTGGACGCTGGGTTAGTTTGTACAGGAAAAAGTTGGGCCGTGAGATCGAAAAGGTTAAAAACGCTCAATTTAAAAGTCCTATATTACCAAAAAATGACTCTTTTGGGCTTTAAGTTGTGTTATAATGTTGTTTCCGCCTCAAAAACACACCTGGAGTTGTGTTTTGCTTCATTCACATGTTTGAGTAACACTTTATTATTCAGTCTGTACATCTCCAAAGCTCAAAATGCTCTGTTCCACCTTGTGATGTCATGAAGTGGGAGTTTTCATGTTAACAGCTACATTTTACCTTTAGTTCAGTAAAATTGGATCATTTCAGCCCTGGAATCAGCCAAATGATTCTAGTGAAGGTGTGTGGAGTTTAAAAACACAGTGGAGCACTTCCTGTATTACCACATGATGACATCACAAGGTGGAACAGCGCGTTTCCTGTTTTGAAAGAAGAATTCAGCCTAAATAAGTCATGTTCTAATGTTGTTACCTCCTCAAAAACATACCAGAGCTGCATTTTATTTCATTCACACATGTTTGAATCTGTAACATCTCCAAAGCTCAAAACGCTCTGTTCCACCTTGTGACGTCATGAAGTGGCAGTTTTGAAATGAACAGCTCCTTTTACCTTTTGTTCAGTAGTGATTGGCAATTCCAGGGCTGAAATCTAGTGGAGATGGTATGGAGTAAAAAAAAAAAAAAACACAGTGGAGCACTTCCTGTATTACCACATGATGACATCACAAGGTGGAACAGGGTGTTTTGCATTTGGGAGAAGAACTGAAGTTTAAATCTGCAGCGTTTGTGTGTTAAACATGTGAGAATGAAACAAAAAAACACAACTCCAGGTCTGATTATAACACACATCAGAAAATAGTGTCAGACGTGCGCTTTAAAATGAGTCCTGTTTTTCACAGTAAAAAACAGGAAAATGTCTAAATGAGTTTTGCTGTTTTTGTGAGTTCTGGGACTAAATAAATGAGTCAGTAGTTACAAAATGCTCGTGTTTGCGGAGGACAGAGCTGAAATAGTTTGTGTACAGACTAGAGCCTGTGTTGCTGTAACAATTATGAGGTTATTTCCGACGACCTAAAAATACAGCAGGTTGGTAACTTGGGACTTTACTTTGAAAGCGATTTTCATTTACGCTGTTGTTGTAGAGCAGTGGAAACCTTTATTAGATAACCCACACTACAAACACACCTGCCCTTATCAGAATGTTCCGTAGTACAGCATTAAAGACCATATGTTACAAATACAGTGTTACAAAATTGACTCTTTGGAGCTTTAACCCATGTTATAATGTTATTTCCTGATCAAAAACATACCTGAAGTTACATTTGTCATTCACACATGTTTGAGTAACTCTGCATTATTAGTTTGGCTACATCTCCAAAGCACAAAATGCTCCGTTCCACCTTGTGATGTCATGAATTGGTACTTTTCAAGTTAACATCTGCCTTTTACCTTTTGCTCAGTAGAAGATCAGCAATTCCAGAGCTGAAATCATCAATCCAGTGGTTCTAGTGAAGGTGTGTGGAGTTTAAAAAAACCCCACAGTGGAGCACTTCCTGTATTACCACTTGATGACATCACAAAGTGGAGCAGAGCGTTTTCAGTTTGAGAGAAGAACATTTAACTGTGTGTTAAATGTGTGAATGAAACAAAAAACTCCGGGCATGTTTTTGATGAGGAAAAATTATAACAGAGATCAGAAAATAGTGTAATATGGGCCCTTTAAACTGATCTGTTTCCATGACGATGAGCAGGTGACACCACCAGGTCGGATCTATGAAGCGGCAAGTCTGGTCTTGGTAAAAGTGCATGTGTTTCAAGGTATTTTACAGCTTCTAATTGAATCAATGCAAGACAGAGAAGTATAAAGCCATACTGTGGGTAAAAGTAATGGACACGAGCAAGCGGAAATGAAGAAGAAAAAGTTCCACAGAGCAGCTTTAATACTGTCTGTTATGTTTAGACAGTTAGCAAGTCCTACATGTTCACTGCGTCCTTCTGTCGCCCATTTTAAGGATGATTTGGGTCACTTCAAGCTGGTAAAAATGGCACATCACAGAACCACTCACACAGTCAGACGCCTGTGTGCGAACCAGGGTGTCTTGCCCAAGGACACAACAACAGCATCTGTGGGCCCCGGAATCACACCGCCAACCTGGAGGTCAGTGGATTTGACTACTCGACCAATGACATTTATGTGGAGAGCGGGATTCGAACCAGCGACCTTCAGATCAGTGGAGAAACGCTCAACCAGCTGAGTTATTTTTACATGAGGCGATGTTAGAGTTTTCTCGCTTTTATAACCTCGTGATCACTCCCAGGAGGAACATGAACTTTTAAACTGTAACCTGCTAATTCACAATCTGATTCTTGTTGGTTTTTGGAGTAAAAAGTCTGTGATTTCTCTCTGTCGTGGTTCCTCTGGTTCGTGTGGTTTGAATCTCATTTAAAGGCAGCGGTGGAACAAGTATGACAGTTTGTTACTTATAGTTAAAGTTGTCACAGATACTGGAGCAAAAAAAGAAAAATACTCAAGTAAAAGTAAAAGTATGACACGAAAAAGTCTACTTAAGTAAAAGTATTAAAGTACCTGTTTAAAAATGTAGTTAAAGAGTAAAAAGTAAAAGTATTTCGCACAGGTTCAGAGATCACATTTTGATTTTATGATTTTATTTTTGTATTCTCAAATTATAAATGTGTTCAATAAACTCCTCAGTCTTTTCAGCAGGTCTCAAACTATAATAAAAAATACTTTTACTTTTCAAAAATGTGATGGAATAGAAAGTAGTAAAGTACACACTTAAAAATGTACTCAAGTAAAGTACCTAAAATAAGTTCTTAAGTAAAGTATGTTACTACTTTTACTTTATGTTCCACCACTGTTTAAAAAGCAGAAATCTGATAATAATCTTTCTTTCTTTTTCTTCTTTATTTGTGAGGGACCATGTACAAGTTTATTAATCGAACAAAAGAAAAGATGATTTGTACCAGATTTAGCTGCTGCTGCTTTCCACATTGATCAGATTTTCTTGTACAGATGAACATGAAACGTGTCTTATTACTTCAGTATTTTTACTTTTGAGTTGTCACCACAGACTGTGTAAAGAAGTGGACTGAGTGAGTGCGACGTCACCCACAGCGTTCAGCTCCGGTCAAACGAAGCTCATCGACGCTAGAGCGGCTAAAGCGGCTAATTTGGAACCGAGATCCACATCAGGAAGTCGGACCACGAGTATCATAGCAACCAAAGAGCCAATCAGGAGCAAAGCTGTTCAAGGTAACGCCTCTTCCTGCCCCACACCACTGGTTCAGCAGGGAGCAGGCGCTTAGCAACGCTGTCAATCAAACCTGTTGCTAACGCTAACAGGAGTAACAGGAGGGAACCAATGCAGCTGATTTGTCTGTTTTTAATGTTCATATCTTGATTTACAGACACACGAGAGAAATAAAAACCCCAGGATTGTGTAGAGGGTTAATACGAACATTTAAGACCAAAATGACGAGTCTGACAGCAGAAGTTACAGAGAGAGGGGACAGTTTTTCAATGTAAAGTGAATTGGAGCCAGAGTAGAGCCCTTTAGCATTTCCTATTTAGAATCCGGCGGCTAGCAGGTTAGCTATGTCCATTTATATAAACAGTCTATGGTCCTAACATGTTTTTCTTTTTTTTTTTTAATCTCTGGGATAAATCTAAAACATAGTGACATTTGTGATTTTTGTGTGAGAAAGTTTTGTGCACACAGCCCAAATCCCAACCGGGAATCGAACCCACAACCAAAAAAATCCGCCTCCATCACTGAACTAACCACACGTCAGTCTTTACCTGTGATGGCGTCCTGTATGACCGTGTTCTCCAGACTCTCGCAGACCCACTCGGGGCAGCACCTCCCGGGCAGGCGGAGGTACTGGGGGGAGGGGCAGTCCGGAGCGGGCAGACGGGTGGAGACGGGACAGGTGTGGACGCAGGTCACGCCTCCACCTGAGCAGAGACACGAGGAGTCGCAGGACGGACGAAACGCCTGGCCCTCAGCGTACGAGACGCCGTTGAGCTCGCAGCCCGTCTCCTCCAGACCTGAGACAGAGCGAAGTGTGGGTCGGTATTTTATGAGATTTAAGTCGTGTTATAACAGTGTTTCCTCGTTAGTAGTTACAGCTTTAAAACACAGAATAATTGTAAAAAAATCAAGCTGAAAAATGGCCTAATTTTTCTATTTATTCACCATATTCTGGAAGTCGGGGTATTATTTTCATCGTATTATTTTGCTACCAAATAAGCTCTATGTCGACTCCTTTTAAAGCCAGAGAATCGGTTCAGTCTTGACTTGTTGGCCACACAAACTTTTATATATATGTCAGATTTTAGCGGCAAAACTTTCACTTCAACAAAATGGCTGCTCTCAAAGGGCCAGATGTAACTGTAAGATAAATGTAACTAAATATAATGTAAAATAAATGCAGCTACTTTTCAATTAACCGTTTCTATATTTATTACTTATTCAAGTTACAAATATTGCGTATGTCGTTGCATAGATATGAAAAAATGGCTGTGTAACTATGTATCTCCTGATAAACTGTCAATTTACTTTGTCGCGGGCCACATAAAATGACGTGGCGGGCCGTATTTAGCCCACGGGCCTTGAGTTTGACACGTGTGATCTAATAAAGAAACCACAGTTCGGAGCATTTTGAGGCAAAAATGGGCGGGGCCACATAAGGTAAATACCTGTGGTGATGTTTATAATTGTACTTCTAGATATTTCCGTAACTGTTACCGAGGAAACAGGCCAAGTTTTACACCTGACAGTTCGGATGGCTCACTAGCGCCTCAGAGTGGTCACATGATGTTGCTGTGGCGTGTTCGTTTGATTTAAACAGTTTTGGCTCTGTCTTCTCACAGTGGAGGCAGGACGACAGCGCCATCTGTCTTTAAACTGGGACGAGGGGCTTTTATACTGTCACACACCCGGGGTACTGTCCTGAACAAGTCGGACAGCAGATGGCGCTGTTGTCGTGCCTCAACAGGTAGAAAGACGGCAGCAAAAACCTGTTTGAGCCAGCGTGGACGGGTCACAGTAACATCATGTGACCACTGTGAGGCGCTAGTGAGCCGTCCAAACTGTCGGGGATTAAACAAACTAAACCTTGGTCTGGAAAAAAGAATCTGTCCAAATAAATGAACGTCTTTGGCCCATTTTGGAGTTTTCAGTGTTGATGTGTTCAGGTTTAGAACTCAACGCTACTTTCTGTTTCCTTTTTGTACTTTTCTTCTCAAAACTGCCACTAACCTGATGTAAAATTACGATAAATATTTACCACAAAAACATGAAAATCTGCACTTTAAAGGTCCTGAATTACACAAAACTGACTCTTGTAGCTTTAAATCATGTAATGTTGTTTCCTCCTCAAAAACAGACCTGGAGTTGTGTTTTGCTTCATTCACATGTTTGAGTAACACTTTATTATCAGTCTGTACATCTCCAAACCTCAAAACGCTCTGTTCCACCTTGTGATGTCATGAAGTGGGGGATTTCAAGTTAACCGCTCCTTTTACCTTTAGTTCAGTACACATTGTAAATTCCAGGTCTGAAATCATCTGAGTGATTCTAGTGAAGGTGTGTGGAGTTTAAAAACACAGTGGAGCACTTCCTGTATTGCCACATGATGACATCACAAGGTGGAACAGTGTTTTTAGTTCGAGAGAAGAACTCAGCCTAAATACTGTAAATTTCAGACTATAAGCCGTGACTTTTTCCCCGCACTTTGAACCCTGAGGCCTATACAACAGTGTGGCTAATTTATAGACTTTTACTGGCTAACTGCCACCGGGGGGCGCTCTCTAACGCTAAAGGCAAAAGTGAGACAGACGTGGGGAAAGATTACGCTGAAGAACACACTAGTTTTGATTCTGAACTGTCATTTTGCGCATCATGGAAAACACAAAGAAATAAAAATGATGCAGTTTTTAAGGATCTGGCGTCAAAGAAGGAAATAGATCCACTGCACGAAAGTTTGGCGTCGGTGAATCGATGGTGCGACGATGGAGGCGACAGCAGGAAGAACTGAGTCGATATAAAAAGACAAAAGCATCAGTGAAAGTAAAAGCAGATGCCTGTGTTGGTCCTGTTTTATTTTCTAAACTCGCAGGGTGTGTTCATTAAATTAAAAACCCGCAGGTGTGTTAAAAAACCGTCAAAACTGTCTTTTGGTGACGTACGGACGATCTCAGGTTACAATGTGAAAACCTGTGGATTAAATTTAAAAAGTCTGAAATCAGTGTTCAGCGTGTGTAAAATGTCCCAAAACACAATCCAGGAAACCTGTGGATTATACTCGAGAAATAGTCTGGCCGTTCAAACAGTGTGCATGTGTGAATGAAACAAAACACAACTCCAGGAAACAACATTATAACATGGAAAAGAAAATAGTCTAATGGGCCGTTTAAACAGTGTAATCTGGGCCCTTTAAACAGTCTAATATGGCACTTTAAACAGTCTAATATGGTCATTAAACAGTATAATCTGGGCCCTTTAAACAGTATAATCTGGGCCCTTTAAACAGTATAATCTGGGCCCTTTAAACAGTATAATCTGGGCACTTTAAACAGTCTAATATGGTCATTTAAACAGTATAATCTGGGCCCTTTAACCAGTATAATCTGGGCCCTTTAAACAGTCTAATATGGCACTTTAAACAGTGTAATATGGTCCTTTAAACAGTATAAAAATGGCCTTTTAACCAGTGTAATATGGGCCCTTTAAACAGTATAATCTGGGTCCTTTAAACAGTGTAATCTGGGTCCTTAAACAGTGTAAACAGTGTTATCTGGGCCCTTTAAACAGTGTAATCTGGGCCCTTAAATAGGGCCCTTTAAACAGTATAATCTGGGCCCTTTAAACAGTATAATCTGGGCCCTTTAAACAGTGTAATCTGGGCCCTTTAAACAGTATAATCTGGGCCCTTTAAACAGTGTAATCTGGGCCCTTTAAACAGTGTAATCTGGGCCCTTTAAACAGTATAATCTGGGCCCTTTAAACAGTGTAAAATGGTCCTTTAAACAGTGTAATCTGGGCCCTTTAAACAGTATAATCTGGGCCCTTTAAACTCGATATTTCCACTGACCGACACACTCTCCAGGCTCCCCGGGCAGGCTGGTGCTGTGGTCACACTGAAGGCCTTTGTCACATGGGTTCAGCTCCGTGCACGGCTCTCCTCTCTCACGTGCACACACCTGACAGCAGCCGCACCCGTCCACCACCAGGGGAACCCCCGCTCGGCATTGTGGGATATCCCTCGGGCACTGGCAGGGCATCTGACACAGCTGGCACAGCACCTGCAGTTTAGAGAGATTTGTACAGAGCTGAACCTTCAGTCAGTCTCCATTCAGGTCTGTTTTTCCTGTTTCAGAATGAGTTGCCATGGCGATTAACTATTCATAAACAAAATATTACTGCTTGTTGACGGGGAAAAAAGTCCTCAAAATATTTTCTATGGTAACAGGTCATATTTTTATTTAGCACTTTTCCAACCGATGATGCTTACGTCAAGAGCGGGATTTGAACCGGCAACCTTCAGATCCTGGGACGAACACTTTACCAACTGAGCTAAGAATAATGAGACAACAGATGGGCTTCTAAAAGTTATATTTGAAGTAAAACAGAGTGTAGTTCAATAGATGTACCCACAGACGTCGTATAATATATATATATAAAGTGTACAGTACTAACAAAGCCTCTGTCTCTGTACTCTCTTGTTATAGTACACAGTCTGTGTATAAAATGCAGTAAAAGTACTGCAGTACTCACCTGAGCCGTGACGCAGAGCAGGACGAGCGTCTGAATCCAGCCTCTGTTCATCATCGTGTCTGTGTGAGCTGCACTGTCCCGTCTGAGCTTATATAGTCCCCTGTCCCACCTCCACTCGTCTCTGCTCCCTCGCTCCCTCTACCTCTCCCTCCCTCTCTCCGTTTGTATCACTCTCTCCTCTCCTCCTCTTCCTTTACCTCTCTCTCTATCTGTCTTTCTCTCTCTCTCTCTGTTTCTATTGCTCTCCCTCTCTTCCTCACCCTCTGTCTCTGTTTCTATCCCTCTTCCTCTCTCTCTCCTCCCACTCTTTCTGTTTCTATCTCTCTTCCTCTCTCCCTTCCTCTCTGTTTCCATCCCTCTTTCTCCCTCTCTCTTCTCTCTCTCTCTCTCTGTTTCCATCCCTCTCTCCTCTCTTCTCCCTCCCTCTCTCTCTCTGTTTCTATCCCTCCCTCTCTCTGTTTCCATCTCTCTCTCTCTCCCTCTCTCTCTCTGGTTCTATCCTTCTTCCTCTCCTCTCTTCTTCTCCCTCTCTCTCTGTTTCAATCCCTCTCTCCTCTCTTCTTCTTCTCCCTCTGTTTCTATCTCTCTCTCTTCTCTCTGTCCTCTCTCTCTGTTTCTTTTCCCCTTTCTCCCTCTCTTCTCCTCCCCCTCCCTCTCTCTGTTTCCATCCCTCTCGCCTCTCTCCTCCCCCTCTCTCTCTCTGTTTCCATCCCTCTTTCTCCCTCTCTTCTTCTTCTTTTTCTCTCTCTTTCTCAGATTTATAAAGTCTTCAGTGATGATGTCATGACTGGAGTAAACATCCACAGCAGCATCTCACATGGTTCACATTCCTCTGACTGCACTTCAGACACACCCACCTCCTCTTACTCCACCCACAGAGCTTCCTCTACTTGAGCTCCTCCACACACCTCCACCCATTGTACCTCCTCTAATGCACCTCCCCCACCTCCTCCACCCACTGTACCTCCTCTACCACACCTCCTCCACAATACTGTACCACAGTAACTCTACTTCACTTCCCCCCCCTCCTCCATCCACTGTACCTCCTCTACTGCAGCTTCTCTCCCCCACCTCTCCACCCACTGTACCTCCTCTACTACACCTCCTCCTCCACTTACAATACTCCACCCACAGTGCCTCCTCTGCTGCACCTTCTCCACCCACCTCCATCCACTGTATCTCCTCTACTGCACCCTTCACCCCACAGTAACTCCACTACTGCACTCTCTCCACCCACGTTACCTACTCTACTCCACCCACTGCCCCCTCTACTGCAACTCCCCTCCCACCTACTGCACCTCCTCCACCCCGCTCCACCCACTGCAGCGTCTCTACTAAACACCCCCTCCACCCGTCTTTTTTCTTCCACCTCCTCCCACAGCACTCTAACCCACCACACCTCCCACCACTCTCCACTCCTCCACTCCTCCACTCCTCCACTCCTCCACCCTCTAGTTCAACTGTTGACTACGTCACACATTGACTCACATTGAAGTTTGTTTCAACACAAACATTTTTTTCATTGGAGCTCAGATTCATAACAGGTTTTACAGACTCACCTGAAGGTTCTTCACATAAACATCATGAGCGTCAGATCCCCTCACTGCAGGTTGGTGGTGCAATTCTAGCTCCCACAGATGAATGCTGCTGCTGTGTCCTTGGGCAAGACACTTTGGAATCATGACACATATATCAATAATACATACTGTGAAAATGCACTGGATTTATATAACAATTAAAAGCTTTACAGGACGATATTCAATCACTCCATAGGTCGCCACAGCCGCCTAGGGGGCAGACTGAGTGAACCATGGCTGCACATCTGCACCACCTGCCTGTCTGAACACCACCAGCCACACACCACACGCACCAAGCGTCTCGCCAAAGGACACAGCGACGCGGCTCGGCAGTGACGGCTCACCTCTCGCCTCTGGAAGTCAATTTCTCATTAATTTTTTCCCATCGACTTTCCAAAAAAAATGATATTAAACGTTTTAAAAGTTGCTCAGGCGAAACCGGCGGATGACCACAAGACGGACCATTTTATTTAAAGTGTTTCTGAGACTTTACAAACGGCAAAGTTATTAAAATATTCTGCTAAATCGTGTGTTTTTAAATGTGCGTTCAGTTAGCATTAGTTAGCATGTAGCTGCTTAGCGATGGATTTGAACCTTTAATATTTGAATTTTATGTGAAAAAATGAATGAAAAATTGACTTTAGGAGCTACGTAAAGGTAAAAGTTCACTATTATTTTGAGGTTTTCCTTTACTGCAGCTGCACTGACGATAGATCACACAACAAGGACGTGTTTATGTGTCTTTGTAAATGTGTCAGACTGAAACAGACAAAAGCGGCGTAGGACCAGGGGCCGTCTCTGGAGGTAAAACCAGGGGCCGTCTCTGCGGGTGGCCACGAGACCGGCCCATAAACACACTCAGGTGGAGAGGAAAGTATGTGCCCTGGTCAGGTGGGCCAACGGTGTGGGCCACAAACAAGATCCGAGTCCAGATTTTCTCCCAGAACTGGAAACGTCTCCTCCAAGAATGACCCAGACCGGAAAGTCGGAGCAGCAGAAGCATTTCACTGTAACTCTCCCAAGTTCAGGAACAAGGAGCCGTGTTTTCAGGGTCGTCGGCTCAGACGGGAACGACGGCGGTGAAGTCTACGGTCTGACCCCAAGAACCAACCAACTCCAGCAGTCGGACAAGGACTAAACCAGGACTAAACCGGGACTAAACTGGGACTAAAACAGGACTAAACTGGGACTAAAACAGGACTAAAACAGGACTAAAACAGGACTAAACCAGGACTAAAACAGGACTAAAACAGGATAAAACCAGGACTGAATCAGGACTAAACCAGGACTAAAACAGGGTAAACTGGGACTAAACCAGGACTAAACCGGGACTAAACCAGGACTAAAACAGGATGAAACCAGGACTAAACCAGGACTAAAACAGGACTCAACCAGGACTAAAACAGGACTAAACCAGGACTAAACCAGGACTAAAACAGGACTAAAACAGGATGAAACCAGGACTAAAACAGGACTAAAACAGGACTAAACCAGGACTAAAACAGGACTAAAACAGGATGAAACCAGGACTAAAACAGGACTAAACCAGGACTCAACCAGGACTAAAACAGGACTAAACCAGGACTAAACCAGGACTAAAACAGGACTAAACCAGGATGAAACCAGGACTAAAACAGGACTAAAACAGGACTAAAACAGGATGAAACCAGGACTAAAACAGGACTAAAACAGGACTAAAACAGGACTAAAACAGGACTAAAACAGGACTAAACCAGGACTAAACCAGGACTAAAACAGGACTAAAACAGGACTAAAAGGACTAAACCAGGACTAAAACAGGACTAAACCAGGACTAAAACAGGACTAAACCAGGACTAAAACCAGGACTAAACCAGGACTAAAACAGGGACTAAACAGGACTAAACCAGGACTAAACCAGGACTAGACTAGGACTAAACCAGGACTGAAACAGGACTAAATCAGAGCTAGATGAAGCCTAAAAGCAGGACTAAAACAAGACAAAAATAGTCCTATAATCAGAACACACCCTGGCTAAAGCAATACTACATCTGAACTAATCCAGGACTAAACCAGGACTAAACCAGGACTAAACCAGAACTAAAGCAGGAGTAAACAGGGATAAACAAGACAATCAGGCCTATAAATCAGAACACACCTGGCTAAAGCAGAACTAAATCAGGAACTAAAATAAGACAAAAACCAGGACTAAAAATGACTAAACCTGACAGCAGCAGTAAACAGGGGAGAGGGGCGACGATTTTTAAAAAGGTAAAAGTAAAATAAGGAACCAGAAGACCAAAATGAATGACAGCAGGACAGGGTGCAGGGGCGACGAGTTTTCATAAGGACACGAGACAGTGCTGCCGTTTAATATAAAAAATCACATTCTCTCGTCTAAATAAAGAGTTTTTATTATCATCGTGGTATCAGAATATAGTGTCTATCGAAATCGAGTTTGAAATTCGAGTATCCTGACAACACAATATTACACAACAACATTTTTGACTTCAGACACTTATTACCAGTTGCAAAAACATGCTTTGGTCCTGCTATTTCAGTCTGTCATTCCTGAGCGCTAAAAGGGAAACAGCTAAGTCATAACACAACGAGCCGCTCGCCAAAATCCATCAGAGCCGAGGCCGGTGCCAATTCAAACCAACGAGACTAAAAACATGGCCAAAAACGCTTCCACAGCTCACAGGAAACCCACACCACCTGCAAGTTCTTTTGAAGCGTCAAAATAATTAATAATCGTTTTATTTTTTGAACGTTTCATGTTTTCTCTCCGTCAAAAACATATCTGGAGTTGTGTTCTGAGTAATACTGCATATTTTCTTCAGACCTTAACGCTATTTATTGATTTTTTTGAAGATTTCTTCCATGTTTTAGTGTTTTTCCTTCATCAAAAACGTCACTGAAGAGGTTTTAAATGTCATCCGTGCGTGTTTGAGTAATCTAGTGATCTCTCCCGGTCCCTTTTTTAACTATCCGTGCGGTTAGCAGTGAGATTCTGTCCGATTCTCAGTTCACAAGCCTAGTTATGTGATATACAGTAGTTTCATTAGCAGGATGCACGCTGATTGTGCTCTGAAGGGGGAGTGACTTAGACCAAAGAGCATCAAAAGCGAAACTGAAACTTATAAATGACATGTTAAGAGTTGTTTTTGGTGACTTTAGCATTCTCAAAAGAATAAAAAGTAACACTGTGATCTAAATATGTTGTGTGTTAGCGGTTAGCACACCATAAAAGTGGAATACTGCCCCTTTAAAACACATGGTCCCACTGCATGATGTCATTAAGTGGTAAAACAGAAATCCTCCTCTGTGTTTTAAAGTTGCTTGTCTCCATGGAGATGTTATTGCTTTGCCTGGAGTGTTCCACAGTATGGCCTTAAACCTATTGTTAAAGATGGATTTATTGTGAGCAGGGTCGCCTCTCCACAGATCTGACCTGGGGAGAGTGAAGGAGGAGGAGGGGCGGAGTCTGGAGTTATAAGGAACAGTGTGATTGGTTTAACACATGCAGCCAGAAACCCCGGGGTGTAATCAGATCAGTCCTGTGTGATGTCACATAGTACTTGAAATTGCAGAGGTCACTAAAAGCAGCACACACTAAGATTTAGGCATTTTTGACCAAAAAGCTGCTAATGTACCCAGCACTCACTAAAGTTGTCAAAACATGAGCAGCAGGAACAGTCGACGGAGCTTTAAAACACGATATACAAAGTTTTATAGTGAAAAAGTGGATTTAGTTTTTAATTCCACTTTAAAGAAAATACAGCTTCAAACAGCAAACAGCAGTGTCCTGCTTTAGTCTGATTTAAATGAGTCCTGTGCAGTAACAGTTCTTGTTCTCTGTTGGCATCAGTGACACTTTTTCTTTACTTTAAAATAAGATTTGTATGACTAACATTTTTTCCGTATATATTTGTTGCTGAGGTTGTCCTTATGAAATGTAATTGTCAAATGCATAAACATGTTAAATGTATCACCCTCGTGGCACTGACCTCAGCAGACCCAGACTTCGGTCACTTTTGCCAGGTCGTGGTTTGAATATTTCCGTTTTGTCTGATTTGAAGGTGACTCAGAATAAAGTGGATTTAACCTCCATAAATGATCCAGAGCACAGTACTGTATGTCCCGGGACATTACAGCAGACACAGACTCAGACGGGTTCAGAGGCTCCGGGGCTGGTGCCCGTGGAGTCTATGAGTCTGTATCTATGAGATATTGTTTCAGTGAATTAGTCTTGACAGCTCAAAGAATAAGTCTGAAAGAAACACACTTCTGTGCTTCTGCAGTGGTGAAAAGTACCAGGGTCACTGTGCTGAATAGTGTTAACAGAGTGAACTACTTCACTATTATTACTGTATTTGCTAATTTTCCAAAGCCCTGGATCAAAACTCAAAGCTCAAAGTCAAACTGGTTGGTTCTAAAGTTGACTCATTGCTTGTTCTCATGTTGTTTTTTTACCTTCTCTTCACACATTATTGACCTGTATTTAACCAGAATGCTCCCGCCGAGCTTAAAAATGTCTTTTTCAGGGGAGTCCTGGCTCCTGAGGGGCCCCTATTCACGGGATTCAAGCTTTGGCAACCGTCCTCTGTGGTCATAGCAATAAAGTTATTCAAATAAACAAAATTATATCTTTTGAATGGGAAAATGTCCTCTATGAGTCCACACAAAGTACTTCAAATCAGGAAGGAATTGTTTGAAAATAAATAGTACATGTTTTTAGTGGTAGAGGAAATTAGACCATCTGAAGGAAAAAAACACCTCATGGAGAGAACATGCAAACTCCACACAGAACGGCCCTCTGCCCAGAATCAAACCCAGGACTTTCTTTTGCTGTGAGGTGAGAGCACTGACCACTGCACCTCCATGCGGGCCTCTGTGGACATAACATGTGGACATAACATGTGGACATAACATGTGGACATAACATGTGGACATAACATGGACATAACATGTGGACATAACATGTGGACGTAACATGTGGACGTAACATGTGGACATAACATGTGGACATAACATGGACATAACATGTGGACACATAACATGTGGACGTAACATGTGGGCGTAACATGTGGGCATAACATGTGGACATAACATGGACACATAACATGTGGACATAACATGGACATAACATGTGGACGTAACATGTGTGGGCATAACATGTGGACATAACATAACATAACATGGACATAACATGGACATAACATGTGGACATAACATGTGGACATAACATGTGGACATAACATGTGGACATAACATGGACATAACATGTGGACATAACATGTGGACGTAACATGTGGACGTAACATGTGGACATAACATGTGGGACATAACATGGACATAACATGTGGACATAACATGTGGACGTAACATGTGGGCGTAACATGTGGGCATAACATGTGGACATAACATGGACATAACATGTGGACATAACATGGACATAACATGTGGACGTAACATGTGGGCATAACATGTGGACATAACATGAACATAACATGTGGACATAACATGGACATAACATGTGGACATAACATGTGGACATAACATGTGGACATAACATGTGGACATAACATGGACATAACATGTGGACATAACATGTGGACGTAACATGTGGACGTAACATGTGGACATAACATGTGGACATAACATGGACATAACATGTGGACATAACATGTGGACATAACATGGACATAACATGTGGACGTAACATGTGGACATAACATGTGGACATAACATGGACATAACATGTGGACATAACATGTGGACATAACATGTGGACATAACATGTGGACATAACATGGACATAACATGTGGACATAACATGTGGACGTAACATGTGGACGTAACATGTGGACATAACATGTGGACATAACATGGACATAACATGTGGACATAACATGTGGACGTAACATGTGGACATAACATGTGGGCATAACATGTGGACATAACATGGACATAACATGTGGACATAACATGGACATAACATGTGGACGTAACATGTGGGCATAACATGTGGACATAACATGTGGACGTAACATGGACATAACATGAACATAACATGTGGACATAACATGGACATAACATGTGGACGTAACATGTGGGCATAACATGTGGACATAACATGTGGACATAACATGTGGACATAACATGTGGACATAACATGTGGACGTAACATGTGGACGTAACATGAACATAACATGTGGACATAACATGGACATAACATGTGGACATAACATGTGGACGTAACATGTGGACATAACATGTGGACATAACATGGACATAACATGTGGACATGTCTATAACATTCTGTGTGACCGTGTGGTTGTGATAGTGTCGTAGCACAGAATTACATCAGTGTTTTAATCGTGGTTCCCAACCTGAGGGCCGGTCGTCTTAAGAGTGAACCTCTGAACTCTGGGCATCGACAGGTCTGTGATAAACAGATTTACACTCTGAGCTTTAAGGAAAAAGGATTTTGACCCACTGCTTTAATCAGGCCCTGAGCAGCTGTGTCCACAGAAGTATCGGACCCATCTCACACGAGTGAAGCAGAAGTGAGAAAGTTATTTTCTTTCAAACTATGTAAAACATGTCACTGTCTCCGTCTTCTTCCTGTCACATTCTGTTTTGCAGCTTGTGTGAGGGTTTTGTCCATTATCGAGCGGTAGTCAGACTGACTCATGCTTCCAGGAAACACTGACGAGATGAAATACTTTAGTCCACGACCTGCTCAAACAATCTCAGCTATTCTCTGCATCATTCCCACTGAACGAGACTCAATGAGACTCACAGACTTCAGAGCCACATTCTCCAGGTCGTTTGTGCCAGAGCCGCAGAGGGTTGTTCAGACAGAGGGAGCAGAGTGGAACATCTGAAGTGTTTTTACTAACTTCTCTCAGGATTCACAGGTGTTTCCTTTGAGGGAAATACTGCTGCTGTTCTGGAGGTGATGTAATCGTACAGTCATAGTGTGAGTCTGAGGCTTTGTAAACATGGAGAGTGATCGTCTGTGACTAAAGTCGACCTGACGAGGACTAGCCCAAGATCTGGAGGTGTGTCCCACTGCTCCTGACGGGTCAAATGCAGAGGATAAATCTCCCCACTGGGTCGATAAAGTGTAGTTTAAACTCACCTAAACAGGAGCCAGGAAATCTAAAAAATAGCCCTGAATGAAGTTAAAGCCCCCTGCTCTGTAACATTTTAGCCAAAAGTAGACAAAATGAAAGCATGTTTTTTGGTTTTTGGTGTTTTTTGTTGCACTAAAAACATGTATCTGACTCCTTACTGTGAGCGGGCTTGCATCTCCATTAACCTGACTCTTATTTGGGCTTCACCTGCTTATCTCCATGGAAATGTTGTTCCTTTGTCTATTATATTCCACAGTATGGGACGAAACCTATCTCTTCATGGAGAATGTTCTGAAGTATGACTTTAACTTTCCATGGAATCATACATGCCACCTCCAGAAAGT
Source organism: Periophthalmus modestus (assembly GCA_019594935.1). Taxonomy (NCBI): domain Eukaryota; kingdom Metazoa; phylum Chordata; class Actinopteri; order Gobiiformes; family Gobiidae; genus Periophthalmus; species Periophthalmus modestus. The sequence goes on from JAIEZT010000084.1 coordinate 32,135,413, forward strand.
TACGCAGTGTTGCTTTAAAGATCCCATATCCCTCTATTTTTTTATCTATGTTATAATGTTGTTTCCTCATCACAAACAGACCTGGAGTTTTGTTTTTTTGTTTCATTCACACATGTTTAACACACAAACCTGCAGATTTAGGCTGAGTTCTACACTCCGTTCCACCTTGTGATGTCATCATGTGGTAATACAGGAAGTGCTCCACTGCGTTTTTAAACTCGAGGCACCTTCACTAGAATCATTTGGATGATTTCAGCCCTGGAATTGCCAAACTTTACTGAGCAAAAGGTAAAAGGCAGGTGTTAACTCGAAAACTACCACTTCATGACATCACAAGGTGGAACGGAGCATTTTGAGCTTTGGGGATGTTACAGACGAATAATAAAGTGTTACTCAAACATCAAAACACGACTCCAGGTGTGTTTTTGAGGAGGTAAGAGCATTATAACATGACTTAACGCTACATGAGTCAGTTTTGTGGGGAACCAGACTCTTTTCTTCCTCATACAGTTTAAAGTAAAAGCAGAACTTTTTTTTTTTTTGAGCTTTTGGATCGAGAGACGACCCAAACGATCGGGATTACTCAAACACGTGTGAATGAAACGAAACAAAGCAAGCATGTTCAGATTAGATTTATGAAGGAATGACCTGGCACATTACGACACACATGTAATCCTGAATCAAGCACGACATCAGGAAAATATAAAACGCTAACTCGCTAAATATGTCTATACGAAATGTGAGAGAGGGAGTATTTTACTTCTATGGGGTATTACCTGCTCACATATCAACATATTTAGATCACCGTGTTTCATTCTATTGGTTTGAAAATGCTATATTCACCCAAAACCACGTAAGTTTTATAACAGTAAAAGAAAATCTGAACATGTTCTGATGTTGTTAGCCTCAAAAACATACCTGGAGTTGTGTTTTGTTTCATTTCCTCAAACCTGGATGATTTAGGGATTACACAGACGCAAGTTCTGCAAGTTTCATCTTAATTTTTGACGCTCTGAGCCTCCCCTGCCTTTGCTCTCTGTGCTAAGTCGCTCCCCCTTCAGATAAATGAATGCTAATGAAACTACTGCGCATCACATCGGGTTCGTGAAGTTGTTCTTTACAGTTTTGTAGCAGGTTTTTGTGTATTTATGGAGAATTGTCGTTCAAACCGGGCCCGGGACAGATCGCTAAATTACTCAAACATGCATGGGTGATATTTAAGACCTCCTCAGACATGTTTTTGATGATGGGACGAGGTTATAACATGGTAGAAAGCTTCACAAAGTTGATTCTGCGGCTTGTAAAGAGGACGCAGTGGAAAGTTGCCAGGTCGTTGCTGGTGGTTTTTGTGAATCATTTCGTCTCGTTCGAGGTTCCCGCAGACACAGGTACTCGCAGAGCCGTGTCTGTGGAAGTGTTTTGCCTGGATGACAGCGAGATTCCTGGGATTCTGTTCTGAGGTGTGAAAATCCTACACGCGCATGGGGAGGGGTCAAAGGTCGGCGGATGACGTGCAGCTCCGGGCGATGTCGACGAGTTTACAGACGCTAAACAAACATGTGATCGAGGAGAGACAGGTGAGCCGAGGTGGGTAGTACTCAGTGACATTTACTTGAGCTTTTTAAAGAGATTGTACTTTTCCAGCTGCATACTTTTACTCCTACTTGAGTAATATTTGTAATTAAGTAAGTTTTAGTTCCTCTTCCCAATGTGAGTGAGTCTAAAGTGACAAAAGCTTGAACTTATGTGTTTTTTAGCTCCTTCAGATGTGTTTTAGTTTGGATAATTTTTGCATAAATCCTTTGAAAATACCTGATTTTCTGCATATTTTAAGATTTTTTTTAAAGGTTTTTTTTTTGTTTGTTTTTTTTGTTTTTGTTTTTTTTAAGTATTTTTAAGTATTTTAAAGTTTTTTTTTGTTTGTTTTTTTTTTTTTTTTTTTTTACTTCAAATCACATTAACTTCAAATTATAAATCAGATGTTACGTCCCAACTGTATCTCTTTAACTTACTCTTACTGGAGAACATTTTTTTTTTGTGCCAAAAATACAAAAAAAAAAAAAAAAAAAAAGCCAAATTCTAACCCCCTCTGCAGGTGAGTTTGACAGGTAAAGACAGGTGAGTCTGACAGGTAAAGACAGGTGAGTCTGACAGGTAAAGACAGGTGAGTTCGACAGGTAAAGACAGGTGAGTTCGACAGGTAACGACAGGTGAGTTCGATAGGTAAAGACAGGTGAGTTCGACAGGTAAAGACAGGTGAGTTCGACAGGTAAAGACAGGTGAGTTCGACAGGTAAAGACAGGTGAGTCTGACAGGTAAAGACAGGTGAGTTCGACAGGTAAAGACAGGTGAGTCTGACAGGTAAAGACAGGTGAGTCTGACAGGTAAAGACAGGTGAGTCTGACAGGTAAAGACAGGTGAGTTTGACAGGTAAAGACAGGTGAGTCTGACAGGTAAAGACAGGTGAGTCTGACAGGTAAAGACAGGTGAGTTCGACAGGTAAAGACAGGTGAGTCTGACAGGTAAAGACAGGTGAGTCTGACAGGTAAAGACAGGTGAGTCTGACAGGTAAAGACAGGTGAGTTCGACAGGTAAAGACAGGTGAGTTCGACAGGTAAAGACAGGTGAGTCTGACAGGTAAAGACAGGTGAGTGCGACAGGTAAAGACAGGTGAGTTCGACAGGTAAAGACAGGTGAGTCTGACAGGTAAAGACAGGTGAGTTTGACAGGTAAAGACAGGTGAGTCTGACAGGTAAAGACAGGTGAGTCTGACAGGTAAAGACAGGTGAGTTTGACAGGTAAAGACAGGTGAGTCTGACAGGTAAAGACAGGTGAGTCTGACAGGTAAAGACAGGTGAGTCTGACAGGTAAAGACAGGTGAGTTCGACAGGTAAAGACAGGTGAGTTCGACAGGTAAAGACAGGTGAGTCTGACAGGTAAAGACAGGTGAGTGCGACAGGTAAAGACAGGTGAGTTCGACAGGTAAAGACAGGTGAGTCTGACAGGTAAAGACAGGTGAGTTTGACAGGTAAAGACAGGTGAGTCTGACAGGTAAAGACAGGTGAGTCTGACAGGTAAAGACAGGTGAGTTTGACAGGTAAAGACAGGTGAGTCTGACAGGTAAAGACAGGTGAGTCTGACAGGTAAAGACAGGTGAGTCTGACAGGTAAAGACAGGTGAGTTTGACAGGTAAAGCACAGGTGAGTTTCACAGGTAAAGACAGGTGAGTCTGACAGGTAAAGACAGGTGAGTCTGACAGGTAAAGACAGGTGAGTCCGACAGGTAAAGACAGGTGAGTTTGACAGGTAAAGACAGGTGAGTCTGACAGGTAAAGAAAGGTGAGTCCGACAGGTAAAGACAGGTGAGTTTGACAGGTAAAGACAGGTGAGTCTGACAGGTAAAGACAGGTGAGTCTGACAGGTAAAGAAAGGTGAGTCCGACAAGTAAAGACAGGTGAGTCTGACAGGTAAAGACAGGTGAGTTTGACAGGTAAAGACAGGTGAGTTTGACAGGTAAAGACAGGTGAGTTTGACAGGTAAAGACAGGTGAGTTGACAGGTAAAGACAGGTGAGTCTGAGGTCTGTGAATTCAACTGTTTGAGGTTTTGTGCTTAAACCGTTGCTGTTTTGGATATTTTGACATTTTTTTTTTTTCTAATTTACTTTATGTTACTTTGTGTATTTCAAATATGTTAAAAAATTAACAAACAAAAACCTCTGGATGTGAGTAAGTTTACATGAGATTCATTATATTATATTTATTCAACACAATAACTATGAAAACTACAATATCATTTTAAGATGCGTTATGTAACTTTTCCAGTGGGGGGTCGGTCATCTGCTCATCTCCTGCTTAAATATTCCACAGTATGGCATTAAACTTCTGCATAAACCCAAGTAGATGACGCCACCAGTCCAAGGTACAGGTCAGATCTGCACAGAGGCGAACCTGCTCACAGTAAGAATGTTTTTGAATGTATTTTGTATTAAGCAATAGAATGCCTGTAATTGTGCAAATAAAAGACAAGTTTAATGCCACCCTTCGGATTATGTCACTAAGGCAATAACATCTCCATGGAGACCAGCAGATCCCTCCAACCCCCCACCAGAAAATGTTCACAATGCAGCTTTAATACTGGTATTTGTAGCATGATTATAGCCACATCTGCCCTGGGGTAAACTGACAGAACCATGTCACTGTCACACTGCAGGGAAGGGGACGAAGTGTCTTGCCCAGCGACACAATAACAGCATCATGAGTGAGAGACTTGAGTACAGTCTGGTGCGGTCTGAGCGCCATAAGACGATTACATAACTTTACATTTGTGTTCGTGCTCTCCTCGTGATTCCTGGGTCATTACTCATCGTGTGAAAGCGAAGACACAACAAAAACAACTCGCTCTGCCAAAAAAAACAGACGAGTTTAATGGAAGATTCTGAGCTGAAGCACAGGCTGGGGGTGCGATTCCAGCTCCCTCAGATGAACTATGGGTGTGTCCTCGAGCAAGACACTGAACCCCCGTCGCTTTGGGCGACTTAAAGGTGGAAAAGTGCTTTACAAAAATGTGACCATTTTACCCCCCTCACTATAGAAGTTCCACAGTGAATCTTTAAAGCAGTAAAGCTCCAGTTAAAGGGACAGTACCTGATTTTAATGTCCTCGGGTTGACATGAATGATCCTATATACTGAGAAAAATGATGTTAAAAGACATAATTTAATTTTTTTACTTGTATTTTGTTGGGTTTTAACTAGAAGAAGAAGAAGAAGAAGAAGAGGAAGAAGAAGAGAATGTGTTTTATATCTGTGTAATCCTCGGTGCAGTAGGTTCAGTGTCCATGATGTTTATACGAGTCTATGTGTCTTATACTTGTGAAAGATGCAGCTCAAGATCATTCTAAAGATATTCAGAAACTTTTTTAGTATTGACACCTGCTCAGACGAGTCTAGATTCAGTACTACATGTATTATTGATTTCAGATTTTTTGATACTGGAGCCATATCACAGAGGCAGAAAGGACTAAGTATTTTTATTATTATTTATAATGTTTTATTTTGCTTTGCTTTCTTCTCTGTCAGACTGTGCACTGTGCAATCACACAACAAGGCCCTCTAGTGGCTGAAAATAGAGCTGCAGGTCAAGAGTAACTTTGAGACTTTACTGCCCTCTGGTGGCTCTTTTGTGTGATCACATACAGGAATACACAACAGATACTACGGTACATTCAGTGGTGGAAGAAGTGCTTAATTTTGTTACTTCAATTAAAAAAAAAAACCAAAAAAAACAGATACCGGAACAAAAAAATACTCAAGTATCACATGAAAAAATCTAGTTATGTATCTAAAAATGTACCTAAAGAGTAAAAAGTAAGATGTGAGACCTCATAAACCTTCAGAGGCAGTGATTTTGATAAAGATTTGTGCTATTTCTTTTTTTTTTACTAGCTGTTTTTATTCGTATATTTCTGTTTGATCAATTGTTAAAAATAAACCCTAACCTTTTCAGCAGGTCTTAAACAATAATTTAAAAAATACTTTCACTTTTCAGTCCTGTTCAAACATGCAGTGCAGTAGAAAGTACAGATACAGCTCTCAAATCTAGTGAAGTACTTTTACTACTACTTTAACTTTGCTCTGTTGCACCACTGTGTATATCTGAGGTAATGATTTCACTGTGGCCCCTGTAATAAAGTAACAGCGGATATGATATATAATAATGTGTAAAGTCATAATTCTGCGTAAGGCAATGACACTTACTGTAACATTACGTCTATTTAGGTAAAAGTACAAGTCAGAGTAGGAGGCGGAGGCGTAGGAAGAGCAGAGGTCAAGTCATAAAACATTTTCTCTGTTCGCAAATAGTGGTGTGTGAAACCCATTAGCAGCAGTAATGGACCTGTCAGCAGATTTATGAGATTGTTGGTGAGTAAGTCCTTTGCCAGACGCTGAATCTTTGTATATTTCTGCTGCATCAGGACGACTCATGTCTCTGCTCACAGCGACTTTTACTCTCTATAAATATAAAGTACATGGTGTATTTTAACAAAACTAACAGTGTAGTTCTGGAAAAAGATTTGAATTGAATGTTTCTACATGTTTGAGCAAATATAAAAGTACCATGGGAATGTGCAGAGATCATAAAGGAAGGAGACGGGTTCTGTGTCCCAGAGATGAATCAACTTTGGTCTGAAATGTGCAAAGAAAACCCAAGAACAAAAGTGAAAGACCTTGTGAAAGTGCTGCTGAAACGGGTAAGAGTGTGTCATTATCCACAGTGAAACAAGAACTATGGATCGCTTTTTTAAGGAACAGTGTAATTGGTCTAACAGATAACTACAAGTAACTCAGGTGTAAAATTCACTAATCTATAGTTAATTATATAAATTTCAATTTTTCCATATGTCAGTAAACGCACCACACGACTTCAGTTCCCTCACGTGATCACCCCGACCAATCACGTGCTAATAGAGCCTCATATAAAGCAGCTGCGCCCCCTCCTGGCAGAGCGGGGAGGAAGCAGCAGCTGCGCAGGTATCGTGTTTTCGCTATTTTTACAATAAATAATACCATCCGTCCTCTAAAACTACCGCTACATGTTTTAAACTCATAGGAGCTACTACCACTACCACGGACGTTGGGAAAAGACCGCGGGCTCCGACACAAACGGGATTTGGTGAGTCTGTCTGTTTTGGTGCTATGAAACATTAGTGTTACAAATACACCTGTGAATATATCACGGTGCATTGTTATGTTAATGAAGCCAGTTTAAATTGTATTGTACCTGAACTTTGTGTACACTGAACTAGGATAGCTAATAGCAATATCCTTTTTGCTAAATTAATCCTGTCTGTTTAATCCAGGCTGCGCCCGGGTTGAGCACAATATTTGATGGTGAGGTAGGAGCCCTAATAAGAATTGGAAACATCACATTCGACTCCACAGCCTCTGCGTCTGGTAGGAGGCTGCAGCTTGTCCCTCCCACAGACTCACACACACTCATAATCTCAAAGACTCTTTTATCAGTACAGAACAATAACTATAATTTAATGGACATTTAAGCCCACATCAGTGGCTTCCCACTCATCTGTTTATTGTGTTTCTGTTGTGTGCCTCCATTTTGGGAGATAATATTCAGGTTTGCATAGTGTTGCATTGTGTTGTACTGTGTGAAACAAACTGAAAGTGCACTTACTTTGTCTTTACTCTAAGGTGAAATACTGAGACTCATACTGAAATTCTGCAGACTTTGTAAATATTGGGTGTTTTTATGTTTTACTTCCAATATATGGGATCAGCCACCAAACTTAAACCTCTGTTCCAGTCTGGTTTATGACACTGTTCTCCCACCTCCCACTGAGCCGATCTCGAATTCTTCTGATTTAGCCCAAATCAATATTCAACTCAAATATTAATTCACCCCCTTTCTGAGCCACATACTCTTCAAACTCCACCGCTGCAGTCAGGTGTTTACAATCAAACACACCTGTCTGTAATCAGGGCAGTGTTGGGTGATGTCACCAACTACTTAATCGCGGAGGCCCCTGAAGCAGCACTTAGATTTAGATGTTTTTGACCAGAAAGCTGCAAATTTACCAAGTTTGCCCTAATGATTCGGACAATAGAAAAGTGGATTTAGTGTTTAGTTCCACTTAAAATAATGGCGTCCAATAAAATGACTATTTTTGCTTATGAAACTATGTATTTTTAGGCTTCCACTGCATTGCATTATGGGTAAATGGCGGTACACCTCTGGGAGCAGTGATCAGAGCTGCTGGTTGTCAGATGTTCACACTGTTGGCTGGTTCTGTTTCCTCTTGGATAATCCCCCATTGAGTTCCAGCGTTTTTTCTTTTGCAATATGCTCAAAAATAAATCAAACTGAAGGAAAAGACACAAATATCTGGACTTGAGTAATTCTAGCTATTGCAAAATAAAGTAAAATCGACTTTAGAATTTTTAAAGTTGGTAATTAGACAAAGCATGAAATAAATCTGGTATTTTCAAACGATGGACACAAAAACGAGACAAATTAAATCATGTTGAAGGAGCAAATCATTTCATATCAACATAAAGCTTTTGTCACTTTGACTTACTCACAAAGAGAAGAACCACAGCTTTTATTCAAATAAGAGTATTTCAATAAAATATTACTCAAGTAAGAGTAAAAGTATGCAGCTATGAAAGTACTCAAAGTCCTTAGGCAAGACTCACTCGAGCATTGACTTGTAGACAAGAGTTTTACACTTTTTATTTTGCTTGGATTATATTAGTTGATGGATTCAATATATTTTTAATGTTTATTGATCTCACTGTGAATCTTAAAGGTAATGTTCATTTTTATTATAATCACTATAATAATATGTAACCTTAATATGATTTATGCACTTATGTCTGTGTTCTGAGCTTTGCAGAGAATGTCTTGTGAAAGTTGCATGACCATGGGAGAGGTCACAAAAAAGTTGATAACACCCTGAGAGGTGTTTGGGCGAATAAGGACTGAAATGAATGCTTAAGCAACAATATTTTGAAATGAACTTTGTAATATGTGATTTTCCCCCCCCCCCCTTGAGAGTGAGCAGTGATGTGTAACTAGGGATCCTAACTGAATAAAGATGGAGAAAGGCGGTGGAGACTTCAGAAAGGGAGAGGAGGTTGTAATCTGAAGGTTTCGGCCTCCCCATCTCTTCTCCTCATGAGTATAGCAATAATAATCTCTCTTGTCTTTCTTCTCTTTTGAACTCTAATTAGGTTAAGTGTGAACCTATCATTAGTACAAATGGAGTTTATAAGACACATAAACGAGTATACGCCTGTGGACGACTTCGGGACCTACCTGAACGGCTCAGGGATGACACAGATTTAAGGCCACATGGGAATAGAAAAAGTATTACCGGTTAGTATATAAAAGACTCTTTAGACAATAGAATGTGATTTTCATTGTATCAGAATTGGTACCAATCAGCACCATTATCAAAGTCCCTCGCCCACAGAGACCACACAGACGTCATTCGCTGAAAATTCTGGTCAGGTGCAGAAGGACGTGAGCAGGGAACAGGCCGTGTCAGAGGGAGGGCGACGTTATAACTGGGGGGATGAGGCGTTTACAGCATTAGGTCTGTCACAGTGTCAGGACTTTGTCAACTGCACCCTGTAAACATCCTCTCCTTGTCTCTTCAGTATTGTGCAATGTCCAACCCAGTGACTGTCCAGTTTGGAGCATCTGCCCTTGTGTGTACTGTGCACCCAGACCTGGTCCCCCACTGTGAAAAAGGCGTCCTTTGGAGTGAACGTCAAAGTTCCTCTTTCGTCTCGCTCCTGCAGTTACAAGCTGGTTCATGGCAAACTCCTGGGCAGATTCCAGTTTGTCCTGAAGTTTCTGGGGTAGACTTGGGTCCTGGAGGAACAGCTGCAGCGTCTCGTGTTCTCCCCATCATCATCTCAGCTGGAGTTCAAACCTCCGTTCCAAGTATGAGGAGAGCAGAGGAGAGAGTCCTGGGCAGCAGATCTGTAAGACATGAGACAAATGGCAGATGTGCGTCTCAGTCTCGCTGGTTCTTGGCTGTGACGATGGTAAAGGAGCTGCAGGATCTTTTGACAAGTCCATCACTGTGGGTGTAGAGGGGTGGTGCAGGTCCATCACTGTGTGGGTGTAGAGGGGAGTATCACTGTGGGTGTAGAGGGGGTGGTGCAGGTGCATCACTGTGGGTGGAGAGGTGATGTGCAGGTGCATCACTGTGGGTGTAGTGCCGGTGTATCTGTGGGTGGTAGAGGGGTGGTGCAGGTCCATCACTGTGTGGGTGTAGTGCCGGTGTATCACTGTGGGTGTAGAGGGGTGGTGCAGGTCCATCACTGTGGGTGTAGAGGGGTGGTGCAGGTCCATCACTGTGTGGGTGTAGTGCAGGTGTATCACTGTGGGTGTAGAGGGGTGGTGCAGGTCTTGTTGGAGCCGAACTTTTCACTCATAGCTGCAAAAATGTGTGACTCAGTTTTAGCCCTTGTTTCTTCACTAAAGCTTCACTTCAGTCTCTGTTTCCTGGTCTTTGAGGCTGTACTTCACTTGATGAAGTTTCCGTCGCACCATCACCAGATGCTCAGGAAATTGAGGCTGAGCCTGAGGCACCATGTTCCACGTGTAACATCTTGGTTCCATCTTGGTAACATCAAGTTACCTGGAGAAAAAATATTTGTTTTAATAACCTTAATTGTTTTGTTTTTTAAAGGACATCGTTGTTCCCATATTGTTCCCAAAAGATGATGCAGACATGGTGAGCTATTGTAAATATAAGTATTATTTCTTTGAACGTTATTAAAGTAAAAACATTTAAATATCTCCAGAGTGCCCTGTGTGACATGAACATTTCTCTACAGATGCATCCGACTGTGGATTATAGTCTAGAGGCTTTTGACTCTGAAGAGCATTTTGGCTGGAGACACATGGCAACATTTCATTCTGTGTCTCTGCCAAAGGCCAGTCCAGAGAAGTGACACTGGGAGTGTCTAAAGTGAAGAAAGATGTGTCTCTTCTGAGTGAAGCACTGGTTTTAGTTTGTATTTTGTCATTTTATTACTTTGTTCTACTTTTGTGTTTTTATTTTTTTACAGATCACGTGTTGGACTGGGTCAGCCGTCAGGTTGGTGAAAGTTGCTTGTTCCAGACGTGTGTCGAGGAGAGACTTTCTGTAGAGGAGTGTAACAATACCAGCGGCAAAAGAAATCCTCACAAAATCCAAAAGCTAAAGGCTCTTTTATAGATGAACAAGCCCATGACACTGGAGCCCTCACAAAAGATCTTCACGGGATTTTACTCATTTTTATGAAGATTTTACTGTAATAATTCTACCCTGTCATTACAGAGGTGATCGCAGAGATGGAGAAACAACTTTTTGTTGGTGGTGAAGAAAAAAAGGGAAAATCCAGTTTACCTGGACAAGTCCTTCAGGTGCCCCGCTCAAGTGTTTTTTAAAGTTTTGACAAATAAGTCCTTGAATCTTTTTGGTCTAAACATTGGGGCTGCTGGGGTAATAATGGCAGCTAGTATCACAAGCGGATCACTTCTCTCTGCTTATGTGAGCGGTGCTACAAAGACCTGCTCAGTGATGATGATATAAAAGTGATGTCAGATGATGTGGAACTGGCTCAACTTATTACAAAGAGAAAGAAACATTTTGAACGCTGAATAAAGATTATCATAAAGGTGACCTGTAATTTATTATAAACAAAGATTAAACTCTAAACAGCCCCTGACCAAGGTCTGACGGTCCTGCTCCTGACGGGTCGTCCCAGCAGCTCAGAAGAATGTGTCAGGACAAATTTCACTATGGAGACGAGACCAAGTCGTACTTACCAGATGAAATGACATCGACTCCATAGAATCAGTGTTTCTATAAATCTTTTGAGCAGTATGTTGGCATTATGAAAATAATAAAACATGTTGGTTTGACACTGTTCAGTGTCTGCACCACAGAAGCAGTTCATTGACAACCAGATGAATAAAAGTACCTTCGATTTACACTTTCTCCAGCGTTGAAGCTGCCTCCTCCTGTCCCTTTCACACTGATCATTTCTACTATGGCCACATTCTCCATGCCCTCAACACCCGAACGCTGCAAAGTTGCAGTAGTAATAAATACTACTTTTTGTTACTATAATCCATCGTGAGGGCGGCAGTTGAAGCGGGGACTCCCAGACGTCCCTCACCACAGACACGTCTCACTTGGCCCGCTGGTTCTCGTTGGCTGCCTCAGGAATCCCACAGGCCAACAAGGCTCAGTAGAATATCCTTTAGCTTGACAGCATCCCTTACTTTCAGTGTCCACCGTGAGGTTCGGGGGTTGCACCACACACCTTACGACCACAGCTCTGAGCGGTCGCGTCGACAGTAGAGGCGGAGAACATGGCCCCCAGGATCAGGGAGAAAACCCCTGACAGAGGCTCTGCCAGAGTTTTCCAGCAGACCCTCACAGTACGCTTGGGCCTGCCAGGTCCAGCATCCTCCATCAACATCCAACTCACCACCAGGTGGTGATCAGTTGACAGCTCTGACTTTCCAAGACACGGGGCCGGAGGTCAGAGGACAAGACAACAAAGTCGATCATCGATCTCCGACCTAGAGTGTCCTGGTGCCACTGATGGAGACCCGAACATGGTGTTTGTCATGGACAGATTGTGGGTAGTACAGAAGTCCAATAAGAGAACACGGGGTTCAGATCAGGGAGACTGTTCTTCCCGGTCACCCCCCTCCAAGTGTCACTGTTGCCACGTGGGCTTTGATGTCCCCCAGTAGAACAACCAAGTCCCTGGTTGGTGCACCCCCTTCCCCGGCCGGGTACTCTGCACTGCACAACAGTGACAGACCCGTCCCAAACAAGGCTCAGGAACACGACCCCCTCATATATATGTGTGTAAAATATATTATATATACATTATTGAGGTTTCAATTCACCTCCATGTCGTTCATCCTTGTTATAAACAAACTGCTGATTTTGAAATACACTTTGACATAAAGCAAATGTGTTTGGTACCAGCCTAAACCCAATGGATTATTCAGAATAGTGAAAAGTAGATGTAAATGTGTAATCCAAGAGTCTCTGCCACAGACTGTACAATATATATGTGTAAATATCTTCTTTTCTTTTACAGTCTCTGCCATAGACTGAATACATATATATATATATATATATATATATATATATATATATATATATATATATATATATATATATATATATATATATATATATAATATATATATATATATATGTGTGTAAATATCTTCTTTCTACAGTATATAGTCTCTGCTCGGCTCTTCCTGTCTCGGGGCAGTCACGTCGTATTGATCACAGCTGGGACACCCCACAGTTCACCTATGAAGGTCAACGCTGCTGCTGTAAATGTTTTGTGTTAATCAAGTTGATTCTTGTTACTCTCCCTCGGAGCCAATTAGCGCCAAAGCTCATCACGTGGGAAAAGCCGGTTGATAATCTGCAGCTTCAGATTCTCCGTCTGCACTCCTGCTCCTCTATACACCTCTCTACACCTCCCTACACCTCCCTACACCTCTCTGCTCCTCTCTGCTCCTCTCTGCTCCTCTCTGCTCCTCTCTGCTCCTCTCTGCTCCTCTCTGCTCCTCTCTACACCTCTCACCCGCTCTCCTGTGCCCTGTGTAAGAGCGTGTCCGTGTGCGCCTCGTGTGCACATGTCCTTATCTCTGGTGAAGCCCGCAGTGCTGTGCGCGCGGTGTGTTGTGTGATTTCTCCCGGTCTGAGCTGCTCTGGGACGGTCTGAGACGGTCTGGGACGGTCTGGGACGGGCAGTGCGCACAGGGACAACAGGACTGTGGATGATGGTCGAGGCGAAACAAACGCTCTTCATTTAACAGCTTCATAAAAGCAGAAGTGCCGCTGACAGGAGCTGACGAGCCGCGGGGCTGGCACTGCGCGGGGGGCTGTCACAAAAGGAAAGACGCGCTCGTGGCCCCTCTGCTGGCGACACCGACACCGACACCACCCGCGGATCCACCGACTCCTCCAGCATGGCTCTCCCCAGCGACGCGACTGTCTTCAACCAGCCCAAAGTAAGACGCGTTTTTATGGCTAATATTGTGTGATTTTGAATGAACAGGTGTGAGGTTTTTGTAGTTTTACGCGAGGTTTTTTGTGTGGCATGGCTACGCTCTTTAATAACAAAAGAAAGCTCCATGAATGACATTTACAGAGTCACATGTTGTTTACAAAGATATTCAAACGGTTTAAAGCAAAAATGTTCCTCATTTTTAGGTGGAACTACGATTGTACCATGACAATATAAGGAAATACAAAGAGAAGAGTCTCCAGAGCGTTTAAAAGAGCTGCTATTTCAATACAAATGTGGAAGTGTGCGGCTAGAAAAGTACAATTTCTTCCAAAACGTGCTTAAATAAATGTAACTAAGTAAATGCTAATGATAATAACCTGATTAAAGATGGTTTTGATCGTGTGGAGCTGCAGGGGCGTAGCCAGGATTTTTTACAGGGGGCCAAGAGCAGGTCTATGGTGCCTGAGCAATAAAATTAAATAAACAGTGAATATATGTTTTAAATGTAATTGAAGGCACATAATTTAGTAATATATGCATCTAAATAAATAAATAGATAAGCATTAATAATATGAAAGTAACAATTAAATGGCTGCTTGTCTTAGAGTCGCCAAATAACGGTGTATATGTATAAAATCCTCAAGAATCTGCATATTTCCTCATCTGTAAAAAGACGCATAAGTTACTCGTTACTGGTAAAAATAATGCCGTTATCTAAAGTCCTTCGTGAGGCTTATGTGTGATGTTTTGTGCTGTTCGACCTGGATATTCTGACATGTTGTTGGATTTGCTCGTGGTGTGAGCCCGGTGCGTGGTGGTGGTGGTGGTGGTGGAGCAGTGACGTGTGTGAGGTTCATGAGGCTCTGATGTGTCACAATCAGATTTACAAACATATAAACCCAGTGTCTCACATTTGGCCCTGGGTCAGTTTCTCTCCCAGTGACTTGGGGCCAGAATAAAAAACTATTTCAAAATAAAAGTTCTGAAGTCCGTATGAAATAGCTCTAATAGTATGAAATAAAAGCTGGTTTTGTATTGTTTTTTATCCTTATTCTGGTTCCCCAATTTTCAGTGGATTGAAGTCATTAAATTTCTTACCATGTTGTACGTCTCTGTTTGAAAAGAGCGAGTCTTTCGTCCCGTCGTCTGGAGCAAACCATTTAGCTCCTTTAGCGTTGGTCCTTTAATTCTAACCTCCTGCTTCGACCGAAAGTCCAGTTTAGAAAACTGCTTGAGCTTTAATATGTATCTTCCTCCATTTAAAAACTAGGGCCAGACATAGAGAAAAAAAGTGAATTGCTAAAGTTGACTTGCTAACTCTAAATTGTTTGCGGCCCCTATTCTGCGGGAGTTACAAGAATCCCTGGGCTCATGAGCGCCCCCTACCATGAGGCAGGGTAATTGTGTGCCTCACCCGGCGCCTTTTCACAGCCGCTATAATGTGCTCAGCCCTTAAAGAGTTAAAACAGCAGCTGAGCTACAGCTCAGTCAGTCCATGTGAGGCACGAGCGGCCTGTGCCTCACCGAGCGTCTCTTCTCAGGATTTCAATGGTAAACGTAAAAAATCAGTAATTTGGGTTAAAAAAAAGAATAAAATTGCAAAGTTAAATAGAAAAAAATAAAAAAAATGGTGCAAATCATTGGATAAATATAACCATTTCATTTATTTTTTCTCTGTGATGAGGCACTGCCTCACCTGACCCCACGTCACTGTTGTGGAGTCTGTTTTATAGGAGCTGTGCCGTGGCCGAGGGCTGTGAGCTGTATCTGCTGCATCCCGACTCCGAATCCCTCAGACTTTCATAGTTTAGTAGTTAAAGATGTTCGTTTCTTTACATAGGTCATTATTTGAGCCGGTGATGCCCTGTAATAGCCGTTGATTGAAGCGGACTTTAGCGATCTGTGCACTGTAGAGACACGACTTGAATGAGATTCGTCGGAGTTAAAAGCGACTGGCAGAGGAAAGGTTTTCAGAGAGAATTAAAGGTGTGGTGTGGAACATTGTATTTGTACACGTCCCATGGAAATCTAAAGCCTCTGTGTTTGTAATGCTGCAGGATGTGTTTTTCATTCAGTCACAGTCGGCCTGGTCGTGTGGGGACCAGGGGGGGGAGGCGTGTGCTCGTGCCAGGGGGGCCCCCACGTAGCTACGCCCCCTACAGCACCATCACCATTAGTTGATGGTGCTGTACTGACTATAGAGCTGTTTAGACATGCTCAGTCAAGTCCAAGTTCCACTATAACTTGGGGTCAGTTATCATGGAAAACGCCTTGAATTTTCCACTGTATGACATTAAAAGTATCTGAAGCATAAGTTAAGTGGTTTTATTGTTCCTAAATAATATCTTGGAAAACATATTCTCCACAGATCTAATCTAACTAAACTAGGACTAAAGGAAATTGAAACCTTCCGACCAACTAATCCAGGACTAACCCAAGTCTAGACCAGGATGAAGTGAGATTTGAGCTGCTGCATTTCGCAAAGCTCCGATTCAGACAAACTCATTAAATTTTCATGGTTAAAGTGATACCACAGAGAGGACAGTTACACAGGGCATGAAACGAATATTTATATCATTATTAACAATATTTACAGAACGATTTGGGTCAAATATTGGTCTATATGTGTCTGCGATTTCGATTAGATTTGTGAGTCAGTAAGAGAAATCTGTTCAATGTTGAATTTTTCCAGGAGAATTGACAAAAGACTGAAATATGAACTGACAAACTAATACAAGAACATTTCAGAACATGTCTGTGCAGATCAAACTACAGGCGGAGCAGCTTTTATGCACAATTATTAGGACTGGAGGTTTTATCATTTGGGGAGGAAATGATTGTACTTCAAAAAAAAAAAAAAATGCATCTTTTGAGATTTGCTGATTACTTCCATTGAAATTGTAATTAGGAATCCACTGATATTGGTACTGACAGATACTTAAAGTCATAGTTGTCACAGTTTTACTTAGGAACCAAAGGCAGGACACAACTGGTCAGGAGTTTAGCTGTTTCTCGTCCAGGCTGTAATCACGTAAATGTGGGAAGTGTGAGTCTGGGGGGTCCAGAGGTGCAGACAGAGCGAGGGGTTAGTTAGGAATCACGTAGGAGACAGACAACTTCCAGATATAACGACGGAGGCAACTGGCCACAGAAAAAAACACTGACAAAAGTGAACTTGTGGAGCCAAACACGTCTACTAACTACAGAAGTATCAACCACAAACTGACGAGAAGTGGCTGAAAAAACAGACGTCTTGGGAAATTGGACCCAGGTGTGCCAACTGTCAGACCAGGTGGGAGGAGACACAGAGGGAGGGAGGTACGAGGGAGAACGGCAGAAGGGAGGATCCTCACAACAGTATCGAGCATCGTATCGGAACTGAAAAGGCTGGATCGGTGCATCTCTCATTTTGATTCGACTGGGATTAACTGCATAACCCTGTTTCTTAGTTTCAAGTCAAAACTCCTCCAACGAAACTTGATACTTGGATGTTAAGTTTTGTAATTGTAGATATCTGATAATTGTAGATCGGCTGATGTGGGTTGTTTCATGGCTGATAAGCTTTGCCGATATTTTGAGGCCGATATATAGAACCGATTTTGATTATTTTCTTCAAATTATGTCATTTTAATTTACTGCAAACAGCCTTTTTTACCCCAGACCTTCAACAGAGCCGTGTATCACATTTAGTGCAGCTGTATGTTTGTTTAAAGTGTTAAAGTAAAGTTTTGTGTGATGTTCTAGGCAACAAATTGTCCAAAAGAAATATCGGCCTCTGCTGGAGATTTAAGGCCGATCGTCAATACACTAAAAATCCCAAATATATATTGACAAACCGATGTACAGCTTCATTTTGTTTTGTGTCAGTATCTAACTCCTCACAGTCTAGAGCTGGAGTCCTGGAGCTGTTCGGTTCAGTGATTAGTTGATGGTGCCTTAGTCAAACAATCATTTTATCAGAGTTATAAGGATTTAAATGGGGCAAGGGCAGAAGAAGGAGGCAGGGAGTGGATTATCTGAAGATCTGGGAGTGAATCGTGCGTTTAATCAGCATGAATAGTTGTTTTTGCATGAACGCCCTGCAGGTGAGGGCAGTTTGTGTCAGATACATAGAGATACATAAAATTTTTGAGAGCCCCACGAATTTTTACACTACATCAAGAGTAAAAATATACAGAAGATTTCTTGGTTTTACTGTTCATTTTGTAACCTTATTTACATTTTAGATCAGACATGATATAGATATATTTGGCCTGTGAGATCAATATGTCTTAGAGCTGCCTGCCGGGTGTTGCACCAGTTTAGTGTATGCACCTCTAATACTATGAGTCCCAGAATGCTTTGCAAATGTGTTGGCGCCGCCCTCACCTCGTCTGTCGACTCTCATTAGCATCTGCTCCTGTCGCCTCAGTCAAATTGAATCCAGCCCGTCTGAAAAACACACAGATGTTGTTGAAGTTTTTCAGTAAATATTTATTTTGGCCACGACTTAGTCAGTTTTTAATTTTGGCCTCTGTGAATTTGAGTTTGACGCCCCTATTTCAGATGCACCCATTCATTATGTTCCACAGTTTGGCGTTAATATAATTTATTTCCATGGAGACACACCACACAATAAAGTCTCAAAGCCTGACGTTTTTATGTAGCATTATAATTTCTTCCACAAACCACAATCATCCCTGTTTCTTGCTACATAAAAACTGCAAACTCTGTAGTTTCGATCTGCACAAACACGTGATTCATGTTTGTTTGTCAGTTCATGTTTCAGATTTATTTATTTTTTTAATTTCCTGAGTCTTTTTTAGTAAATTGTTTGTTTGTTATGACTGAATGAAAGTCTCTCTTGATGCTTTATTAGGGGTGTGCTAAAATATCGATACACCGATATGAATCGATATTATTAAAATCGATACGGTATCGATTCTTTGTTTCCTAGTATCGATATCGATATTCCCCCCCAGACGTTACTCTTTACGGGTGAAGAGAAGCGAGAAGCAAGAGAAACGAAAATGTCAGAAAAAATGTTTCAACCGCCTTCCTCCCTCTAGTTAGAAACAGCATTAATCAAAAAGCACTTTGTGTTTTTAAATCTTCAATAAATGGAAGATAAATGCACCATTTAAGGTTTTTTTTTTTGTTTTTTGTGAAAATTGGGTTGACCATTAAAGTAAGGTTGAAGGTATTTTTTTCTGAATCGTATTGTATCGATTTGAATATATCGTATCGAATCGTATCGAATCGTATCGAAATGGCACTGTGTATCGAGGTACGTATCGTATCGTAGCTTCTTGGTGATACCCCGCTCTGTGCTTTATGATTAAAAACTGTTTTAATCTGGTTTGAAATACAAAATAATGAGTCAGTTACACAACAGTAGTTTGTGGTCTCCTTATCTGCTGAGCACATTTTGCAGCCTGAGCAGATCACAACAGGAAACAGACACGAGAGTCTGAACCAGGACTGAACCAGGACTAAACCGGGACTAAACCGGGAACCTGACTAAACCAGGTCTGAACCAGACTGAACCAGGACTGAACCAGGACTAAACCAGGACTAAACCACCGGGTCTGAACCTAAACCAGACTGACTGAACCAGGTCTGAAACAGGACTGAACCAGGACTGAACCAGGACTGAACCTAGGACTGAACCAGGACTGAAAACAGGACTAAACCAGGTCTGAACCAGGACTGAACCAGGACTGAACCAGGTCTCTAAACCAGGAGGTCTGAACCACCTGAACCAGGACTCTGAACCAGGTCTAAACCAGGACTGGACCAGGTCTGGACCAGGACTGAACCAGGTCTGAACCAGGGAACCAGGACTAAACCAGGACTAAACCAGAACCTCCATGTCCGTCCTTGATTCCAGATGTCCTGTGTTTCTTTCAGAGAAACAAACTCGGGCGGAGCAGAGAGTGTAACGTGTGTGAAAACATCTGGTGTAAAAATGGGGAATAGAAACATTTAGTTTGGCAGCCGTGAGCTCAGAGACACGTAATGTGCAGAAAACCTTCAGTGTGAACAGTTTCTATCATGAAATCTCTTTCTAAAGCTGCACTGCGTAACATTTCTAATGGACGTTCAGCCACTTCACCTGTTTGTCACTATGGAGACGTCAGCTTTGTCTGGAATATTCCACAGTTTGGCATTACATGTATTAATCTGGCTGAGTTACAGGTCAGATCTGTGGAGAAGTAGGACTGCATGTTTTTGGAAGTAGTTTTGGGCAATATAACAACGGCAATAACTGAATAAATGTTGGATAGTTGAGTTTAATGCCATACTGTGGAAAATTCACTGCGACTGGACGAGCAGAAGAGTTTCACGCGTCTTTAAATTTAAATGTTTTTGGATTATTTGGATTTTAAACTGAATTGTAGTATTGTGACCAGACTATTGGAGGTTTTTCTTTCACCCAGACGCTCGGCTCATGCAGATGAGTTGGAGCTGTGCTGTGTTCTACTTTCATTGGGACGTCTTTGTACTCTGCGGTTTGAAAGGGTAAGGCCCTGCGCAGTTTTGGTTTCAGTTCGTGGGTGAGAAAAGGGCAGGATGTGCGTACTTTTGTGTAGTATTTTACTTTTTTTTTAGTATTATACTTTAATCGTCAGGAGAGGGGCCTTGATGGGGCATCTCGAGGAGGCCCTAGCTTCCCCTAAACTGGACAAATTACCCCTATAGCTCCTCCCCGCTTTCATAGTGCATCCAATTTCAACAAAAAAATGCTCAAATGGCAACTGCAGAGTTAAAAATTCATATTAGGTTGTGTAGTTTGTCATTACAGGGGCTAAATACACTTAAATGTGTTGGGTTCAGGGTGGGAAAAGGCTCTAAAGTACCACTTTATAACACCGGTACCTTTATGAGTCATGTTTGCACTGCTGTTCTGATGTTCTATAGATCTACCTCGAGACTTTTTATTTATTTAAAACACCAGCTCGCAGTCCCTCAACATCTAAAACGGGACAAGAGACGAACAACAGTCAAACAGCTCCACAGATCACAAAAAACTCACATTCCAGACAGTCTAAAGTGCCTATTTGTAAAGTGCGTATGTGGCTAAGGTGCTCCCAGTCATTTTAAAGTGCTGTAGTATTCTAATAAATAAGTTAATTTAGTTTAAAGCCAGTTTTAAAGCCATGTGTTAGTGTCCACATGTGTGCCGCTCAGAGACTCTGGAGTTTACAGAGTGTCCTCAGGTCCTACAATATTCATTCATATTTTATCTTAAGCACATCTTTTTAACTTTTACATTATTCTTCTTCTTCAGTGTTGCACTTTATCGCTGAAAAAAGGTCCTAGTTTGTGAGTTGTGTTCACTGACAATGGCAATAAAAGTCTTCTGCGCCCACATTGAAAACCTGTTTCAAACACTGTGCCCTCGTTTATCGTCCCAGTCGGGAAAATGTGTCCTCTGCATTTGACCCGTCCTTCAGTGTGTCTGGGTCAAACCCGTCAGGAGCAGAGGGACATCTCCAGATCGTGGTCAGGACCTACCTCAGCTGGAGGATTTTACCTATTGTGCAGAGAACTCTCAGTTTGCAGTGGTCCGAAGTTATTCCTCACTTACCTTATGCATTCAGAGCATCTTAATTATTCACCATGATGAGTTTATAAGCACTTTTCACAACTTTCACAGACGAGAGTGGAGTTTTACCGTCACTGAAACACTTAACACTTAATAATTAGATGCAGACAGCACACAGCAGGCATTTTGTCTGGGAAAAAGGAGGAACATGACGACTTTTATTGTATTCTTAAACTCAACACTTAAAATAAAATAGTTTTGTGTAGAGGAAGGAAATATTACGAAATAGTTGGAAGCTTTCACATCACAGTGGCATAACTCCAGACATTTTTGGATGACTTTTTTTTTTAAAGCTTTTCCAGACGAGTTTCTCAATATGTCCAGAGTTACAAAAGCGGTTTCGTTGTCAGATTTGAACACATTTTTTGCGTTAATGCTACGCTGTGGGGTATTCCAGGCCAAGCTAAATATCTCCATGGAGACAAGCGGACTTAAAAATCACATAGTGCATCTTAAAATAGTGGATAAGATGATGGAAAACAGGTCAGATTAAGTGGATTTTTACACCAGATGCCCTTCCTGATGTAGGCCCCCTCTGTTCCACCATCTTGGGACTGCCGCTGTAACACTGAGGCGACATTAAGGATGTGGTTTATGGTTATTATCTCTGTAATCATTGGGCCTAACCACATGAAACAAATATTGGCACAAAGTTCAGGGTTTTCTCCGTCAGCAAAAATAAACAGAAGTGAAATCATTTTATATCTGCAGAAAATAAATTGTGCATCATCCAACCCCAAAGACAAGATGTTGTTATATTATTAATATGGCAGGTTTGTGCAGAGGCTCCAGTTTACGGAGGTGTTAATAAATGATTGACCCTGACTCCTCCACAGAAATATCAACTGACAATACACAATGGCACACTTCAGAACGAGTTTGTGGATTCTCTACAGGGCTGCCAGCTTTTTGTGCTCTCTGGCTCTTCTGGCTCCTTTGGCTCCTCTGGCTCCTCTGGCTCCTCTGGCCTTGGCTCCTCTGGCTCCTCTGGCTCTCTCTGGCTCCCTTTGGCTCCTCTGGCTCTTTTCTGGCTCCTCTGGCTCCTCTGGCTCCTCTGGCTCCTTTTTTTGCTCCCTCTGGCTCCTCTGGCTCCTCTGGCTCCTCTGGGCTCTTCTGGCTCCTCTGGCTCCTCTGGCTCCTCTGCTCTCTCTGGCTCCTCTGGCTCCTCTGTCTCCTCTGGCTCTTCAGGCTCCTCGCACCCTTCCAGAAATGCTCCTCTGAAATGTGCCTGGCTCAGATGGCAGCCAAACTCCTCTGTCTCTTCAGACTGTAGTACTGCTACAAGTACTACTGGTACTGCAGTCTACTACTGCAGTTCTCCTAATGCTCCTCTACTACTGTTCTGGCTCAATTGGTTCCTCTGGCTCCTCCAAAATCTCCTCTGGCTCCTCTGGCTCCTCTGACTCTTCTGGCTCCTCATTGCCTTCACCGCAGAAAGTTAGAAAATGTGCTACTGAAATGTGCCTGATACAAATGCAGCCTAAACTACATCGAATCAGACTGTAGTACTGCTACAAGTACTACTAGTACTGCAGCTACTACTGCAGTTCTATTAATGCTGCTACTACTCTCACAACTTCAATTCTTATTTGTTTTACAAGTAAAGTACAAAATGCACTACTAGCCGTGCCCTACAACTACTACTACTACTAGGATACTACTGACTACTACTACTAGAAAGTTACAAATGCTACTAATGCTATTACTACTACTACTACTACTACTACTACTACTACTACTACAAATGCTGCTACTACTTCTACAACTACTATTACTACAAATCAAGTACAAATGCTACTACTACTAGTGCTCTACTACTAATGCTACTACTACTACTACTACTACCACTACTAGAAATGCTACTACTACTACTACAAATGCTCCTAATGCTACTACTACTAATGCTATTACTCATGCTGCTACCACTACTAGTAATGCTACTACTACTACTAATGACTACTACTAGAAATGCTACTAATGCTACTATTTATGTTACTACTACTACTACTACTAGAAATGCTACCACTACAAATGGTACGAATGCCACTAGTACTACTATTAAGACTACTACGCTACTACTATATCTACTACTACTAGAAATGCTGCCATTACTATTAATGCTACTACTGCTATTACTACAACTGTTACTACTACTACTACTACTACTCGTACACTCCCAGTACTCAGCCTTGCTGCGTCTGCTGTTATTACAGACGTTCTTGTCCTGCTCATTGTCAGTGTAGATAATGTTGTTTTTTTAACATTTGAGGTTAGGTTTTACTTTTCAACTGCAGCTGTACTTTTATAATCTCTCAAATACAGAACTTTTCTTATCATTTAACTACAGACACTCGTCACGGGTCCGACTGCGGAGGCTGAGATATCTTTAAATGGTCTTGTAGAGGCAACTTACCGTATCCCATATTACACTAAATTTACTCTTGTCAGTAGAGCACTTCCTGTATCACCACACGATGACATCACAAGGTGGAACTGAGTGTTTTCCAGTTGAGAGAAGAACTAAATCTGCAGGGTTTTTGTGTTAAACATGTGTGAATGAAACAAAAAAACTCAACTCCAGGTCTGTTTGTGACGAGGAAACATTATAACATAGATCTGCTTCATACTTCATTGTAATTGGTTAAATCCAGCTGTCACTCACTCTGACCAAAAGGAGGTGTGGGCGGGACAAAGGGACGAGATCACAATTTCTCAAAGTTTTTCTCTCCATATGACCGAGCCCTCACTCGTACTTACTTTACTACTGTACAGGAAATACTTTCTCTGTACTTGACCCGTCTTTGTCCTTTTGAGCTGATTCATCACTTTTCTTTTTTCTTTCATTCTCAGGTTGAACTTCACGTACACCTCGATGGAGCCATCAGAGTCCAGACCATCCTCGATGTCGCCAAGTCAGTCTTTACACATTTTAAGATTTTTTATTTGTGTGTATTATATAATTGTCTGGTATTTTCATTATTATTAATATGTGGGATGAGCTAAATTGAAGTAGCCTGAGAGTTCAAGAGAAGAGGCATGAACTCTGAGTCAGTCTAGCTTTGCCTCTGTTGTAGGGAGTATTATACCTCTGAAATCGGAGGAGATGGACTGAGCTGTCAGTGGGAGTCTGCAGTACACCACAGAAATTTAATTCTTCTAAAAATGTGTTGGATGTGACTTTTTTAGTATCGATATCTGCTCAAATGAGGATCTAGTACAGACATGTCAAACTCAGGCTTGCGGGCCAAATTTGGGCCTTGATATGAATATATTTGGCCCGCGAGATCATAAAATAAGTGTTGTCTGGGTCTGGGACCTGGGAGGACCGTGGGGGCGGAGCTAATGACCCCCCCCGCGGAGTCATGGGCAGCAACTCCAGAGTTGCGTTTCGATGCTGCGGGTCCAGGGGCACCTCAACATAACTAATATTATCTTAATACATAAAATCTAAATTATACTCTCATAAGACTGATCTCAGCGAATCACAAACACACTTTTATTTCAAGTTTGTGACGCTGTGAGACGAGGCTAAAGCTAGCATAAACGCTAAACTACTCCCGGGTTAAGGTCAGTTTTTTGCATTTATTTCATCCATCTGCACCTCTACACTGCATTTTCACTCCTCTTTATTTAATGCTTTGGAGTTTTCAGCACTAGTTACATTGTACACTGCAAATGTAAATTTATTTTTACCTTGACGGGAGCGGTGTTAGCGAAGCATTTAGGCTCAACATATAATCATCACTGGAAATGCAGAGGTTTATCACAAGATCAAGTCAGCATCTGATGAGAAACTATTATTTTATATCTGTTTTTTGCCGTCATTTATTTGGGAAAAGTCACACGAGCTGCTGCTAGCGTACTCCTGTAGCACTGCTCTTTTTATAGCTGTCCGGCTCCTCGTGGCGTCTTACCGGACCTACATCACGCCCAAAAGCATCTTGGGCCGTGTGTAATCGAAACGTCCCCCCGTCGGCCCCAAGTGAACCAGGCCCGTGGAAATGAGGCTTTATTTAACATGAGTCGTGGCCCCGATGACATGAGCTTTCAACACTGCACGTTAGCATCAGCCTGTAGTGTAAATAGGAGCTAAGAAGCACAGGAGATGCAAAAAGCCGCAACACTTCCCTGTAATGACCCCCTTTCTTATGTTGTGTGTGTGTTCTGTGGTTTCTCCAATGAAATCACACTGTCCTACACTCGGGAATCCAGAATATATTTGTTTAAAAGCTTTGAACTGGTCCAAAAAACACTTTAGTTTGAAGCTTTTGCACATGTTTCTCTCTGTCTTTTGTGTTTTCCAGGAGGCGTGGCATCCCTCTTGTGGCGGACACAGTGGAGGAGATGACAGACAGAATAATCGTGAACAAACCCGGGAGTCTCACTGCGTTTCTGGGACGATTCGCGGAGTACATGCACGTCATCGCGTAAGTTTGCAAGTACACATCATGTTTTTTGAGTATTTGGAGCTATTTCGTCTTTAGTTTAGCATTTTGTTCATTCTACACCACGACATTGATCTAAAACGACTCGATAGATGATAGAAACCGCACCAACGACTGTTCAAAACTGCAGAACTTAGAAGCCCCGCCCCTTCATAGCGGCGTTTCATCGTAGATATACAACAAAATAATCCACTACGACTTTATGTGCAGTAGTTTAACAAAGAGAAGAGCGGAAAATAAAACTGAAACTCAGAGAATCTAGCGTTATATTGAATTGTATAACAATAAAAGGTAACATGGAGGTCTAAATATGTCATGTGTGAGCAGATAGATGTGTAAAAACCCTCTTTAACTTGTTTTTTGTTGAAAATGTTGATATTCTGTATTACCTGGGGTCTTAATTTTGTTAGTACAGAGAAGTGGGCGGGGACAGGGGGCGTGAATCAAGTCAAAATACAACTCTGAGTAAACTTATGAGAGGGAACACTGTCATAACACCATTAAAAGCTCATAAAAGTAGATTTTACATAATATTTGCCTTTATCAGTTTTACCACCGTGGGCAGGGTCCACCTTTGGCCTCAGAAATGCTACTGGAGTTCAAAGTTCATCCCTGTGCTTTTAAAGGAGCAGTTTACAGATAGTCTTATCTTTGAATGAGAGAGCGCTGATCACTGAGGGTTGAATCATTTCATATGTAACTGATGGAATTTATGCAACATTTTAAGGAGTTTTGACCGTTCAAAAGATATAATATTTTGTTTTAATTGTTAACTCTACAGCGTCAGATGCTGTCGCCGCCGATAGACTCGCAGTTGTGGATTTTTCCATCACCGTAACTCCGCAAATAATCGTGCTTCATGTAAATTCAAAGTCTCAAAGCAGAGGCGTAAGGTTCTTTAAATATGTTACTGTCATTATGGTAATGTGCTTACCTCGAAGACGACCAATCAGAGCGCACGTGCTGTCGGGAAAGAAGGAAAAATAAGGATGGATGTGTAAAATAGAGGTAATTGTGTGAAAAAAGGCAGAAGTACAAGCTGAAACTTCCTTTAACATGATTTTTATGGCTAAAAAAAGAAAAGTCTAGGTGAGTTTTAATGTGCTCAGTCATTAAAGGGTTAATCACTGTTGTAATTGAGCTAATCTTTCATTATCATCATTATGAAACTCACAGTATAACATAACCCAACTCTGTCTCCACATACGAGGTAAATAAGTTCAAATCAAGTGTCGATTTTACTGATAAGAAACAAGGCACCAAATTATAACATGAACAACTTGGCCGTTTTTTAAGACTATTATCCAATCAAAAAGCAGAATGAACCTCACATTTAGTTGATAATTGGGTTGAGTTTCAATCCGGATTCGCCACGACCAAACCCCAGCACCTGCAGCCAATCGTGACTCAGTGCTAGTGCAGCCTCTGCGGCTCAGAGGCTGAGACTGAGAGAAACTCACGTCTCTGTCTGCAGGTTAAGGCTGTGGCCACACAGGTTTAACTGTGACTGTAGAAGCTTTTTAAACCAGGAAGAGCCCAGGCTACGTACGTTTAATTAGAACATTTACTGTATAAGAATGTTTTATTTGAGCACTTCCTGGATCTGCACCTAATGACATCACACAGTGGGCCGAGAGTTTTGAGTTCTCAAAAAGTAACGCGTGAGAATGAAACAAAAAGTAACTCCAGATTTCTTTTTGTTGAGGAAACTATATTAAGTAAACAAGTTCAACAAAGTGAGTTTAGCAGAATCTATGATGTTAAAGTGTATCAGTATAAACTCTAGTGCAGGGCTGTCCAAACTACGGCCCAGGGGCCAAATGTGGCCCTCAGACCAATTTTTGTTGGCCCTGATGCTCCTCCTAAACTGGCCCAGTTGATCAAGAAGTATTTTTTACTACAAACTGAAGAGATTCTACTTCTATAACCTGAATAACATCACATTGCATCCTAAAAATAATCTCCAAGTCTTATTAAAGGTGCAGTGTCTCTGTAAACCTGTGTTAAATGCATCGTTTAACTCCCTGTATGTATGTTTCAGTATGTGGCCCTCAGTGAAAAACGTTTGCTCACCCCTTTATCGAGTGTGAATCCTCGTGGTTTTACATCATGAGTTTGAGTGACAGCCAGCGTTAAACATGTTAAAGGTTTATAAAAAGCCGCTCACACATTCAGCTCTGACTCTGAACAGAAAAGCCAGACAGAGAATGGAGCCTGTGCACCTGGGGCTTTAAAGGGAAGGTGCCAGTGGAAGGCAGCGTGTATTGTCCTGTGGCCCATTCGCGGCGAGGGCTCGGCGCTCTCTGTTGTGTCGTCCGCTCTGTTATTATCACCCGCAGGTTCCAGAATGTTGAAAAGTTCGGACCGTTGCCATGGCAATTCAAGTCAAAACATCATTACGTCATTCGAATGGTCCTCAAAATGTCTGTGGATCTAACAGGAAGCAGAGAGGAGAATGTTTAGAGAAGGAATACACTTTTTTTACACCCATTTTGTCATATACTGTATTTTTTGGATTATAAGTCGCACTGTTTTTCATAGTTTGTCCAGCGGTGCGACTTATATGTGAAATTATTCAACTATATATTTCACATCTTCATTATGACGATGAAGAATTCAGTGGATTTAGTGATTTGGAGTGAGATCCAGAGTAAACTTGTGAGCTTTTCTGCTTTAATTCTGTGATTAACTGTTCTTCATGGAGCTGAATAAATCTAAATGTGTTATGTTCTCATGTTGTACTGATATTCAGCCTGTTCTTCCACATTTTATTCTTATTATAACTTGTCTTTAAAGATAAAATGTCTGTTCTTGGTCAGATTTCCCCCAAAAATGTGACTTATGGTCCAGTGCGACTTATATGTTTTTTTTTCTTCATTATGATGCATTTTTTCACTGGAGCGACTTATACTCTGCAAAATACTTTAATCAAAAATGTTTCTCGCCCCAGTTCAGATACAGATGAAGCTAGAAGTTTACAGACACTATATAAAAAGACACATGCGCTTTTTTTTTCTAACTATCTGAATTGAAATCAGACTAAACTTTTCCTGTTTTAGGTCAGTTACAATTAGCAAAATTATTTCTATTTGCTAAATGCCAGAATAATGAGAGAAGGATTTTTTTTTGGGGACAATTTTTCATTACTTTTTCAGAAGTTTACATACAGGATTATAGGCATTTAAACTACTTTGGAAAACCCAGATGACGACGGCTCGTCTCGAGAAGCTTCTGATAATTAATTAGAGACACACGGCTGATTTGATTATTCTGAGCATCCTGAATATACTGAATATACCCCACGATGAGTTTATAAGAGCTTCTCACAACTTTCAGAGCTGAGAGCAGAGTTTTCCCGTCACGGTAAAGCTCACGACATCTAGCATGCTAACAGAGCACTTGCTGATTATCGGACAACAGATTGCTTTATTGTTTTTTAGGGTTTTTTTTGTATACAGACAGCACACAGTGGACTTATTTTAACCTCAAGAGCTGTTTATACAACATATCTGTACTGAGGCGAAACGCTTGAGGAGAAAAACATGTACCGCGCCTTTAAGGATCACCCTGTACAGCGCCTTTAAGGATCACTCTGCTGTTGTTTCACATGTTGCCGTGTTTCAGAGGACGTCACAACATTCTATAGACCAATAATATTTAATACAGAAGGGGGCAGCTAAAACGAATACTGTTTAAATGCTGATTTTTGTTGAATTGTGAGTTCTTGGGTCACTAGTCACTAATACAAATGATCAGGTTTCCATTAACCTGGATATTTTATGAGAAAGTGCAGTGTAATCTATAAGGAAAAATCTGCCTCTTGTCCCCCATCTGGGAGTATCACATCGTGGTATTCTAGGATCTGAAAACCACCAATAGCCCCTCCCCCAAGCTGCACTTTGCACCAGTCCCTGATAAAGCTCATAACGGCCCTGCTCAGATTGATAATGTCATTAACCATAATTAATGCAGTTATGAGACAGATAAGATTATGAGACGCAAAGTGCAGCTGACCTGTGTTTGTGATTCCAGAGGCGACCGGGAAGCCATTAAGCGGGTGGCCTATGAGTTTGTGGAGGATAAAGCCAAAGAGGGCGTGGTGTACGTGGAGGTCCGCTACAGTCCACACTTCCTGGCCAATACTCAGGTCGACCCCCTCCCCTGGAACCAGACAGAGTAAGACACAGGAAGCACTGCACAACACAATACAAATAGTTACTTGTATAGTGGGAAAGTGTTCTAATCTGACTTGAGCAGAAGCCAAATCAGATTAGAACAAATGAGACAAGCAGGTGATGGACCCTCTACCAGAAAACTTAATGCACCTGTGAAAAAGCACCATATGTAAACTACAAAATCTGCAGATTCACAGCAGATGATTCACAAGCCGTATTTTAAATAAACACTATATGCAAATCTAATGTGGATCTGTTTGTAGGGGCGACCTGAGCCCGGAGGAGGTGGTGCGTCTGGTGAACCAGGGCCTGCGTGAAGGGGAGAGGGCGTTCAGAACCAAAGCCAGGTCCATTCTATGCTGCATGCGTCACATGCCAAGTAATAACTGCTCAAGTCTAACTAGAGTCCTGAACAAAGATACACAAACACACAAGATAAACAACTTACACTGTACCCAGCTCCACAACATGCAAGAAATAACACTTTAAGTCCAACTAGAGCGAGCCCCGGGCCTAAACATGGCTGTGCATTTGAGCGACTGGGCCCATCTCAAAGGTGCATGCAGCTGGTTTAGCTTTAGCGGCTAAGTCCAGTGAGGTGCAGCGAGGTGCAGCCGCTGACCCTGCGCAGTAGTGCTCTTCTCCAATGAGAGCGTGCACAAGGAGCGCAGTCTTGCAAACCATGTGACCACTCTGACCAATCGGAGCGAGAGTAACGAGAGCGGAATTCAAAATAGGCAAAAATAGCCACAAAATCAGATCTTTTTGAAAGCTGCAGGTCCCTGTCAGCTCCAGTCAGCTGAACATGAGCAGTTTGTGTTTCGATTGCTCTATGAGAAAAACATTTTCTGTTACAGAGGATATTTTTACTGCAGTAGCAATGAACTGGCCACTAGTTCAACTCACGACTTTTACAATAGGGGTGTCAAACTCGTTTTCACCGAGGGCCACATCAGCAAAATTGTTTCCTCAAAGGGCCAGAAGTAACTGCAGAACTGTAGAAATGTCACTAAATGCAACAAAATATAATCTGAAATAAATGTAACTACTTTTTTAAACTTGTGTAACTGTTTTGTATTCATTTTTTCAAATTACAAATGTTGCAGAGATGTAAAAAAAAATATATGGCTGGCTGTAATATGGCTGTGTAACTGTGTAGACCTTTAATTTACCCAGTCGCCTTGAGTTTGACACATGTGCAACAGACCCATGACCTAGAGACCTGACCAAAGATATACACACACGCAAGATAACTACGGTCCGCCTTATCAGTCCAAAACACCCCATGAGACGACACCCCAGTAATAATTCAGCTTCTAGTCAAAAAACATGTTTTTCCTCTGTAAAACAAACATTATTACAAACACATTAGCAAACGATATACAGTTTCAGCAGATTATTATTTTAACTTGACCTCAGGTATAGTAAGGCAAAGGCGGCCTACTAAGTAAAGACAATAAAATTCAAAAGTCTGTGTTAATTGTATTGAATCGTGTAATAATCCGATAAGTCCTTGTGGAGGTCACAGCTCTTCGCAGTGTGTCAGTCCCACTCACAGAAACCTGAGCAGTGTCTCATCTGATCCTCTTCAGCTGTTTCCTGAAACTCAAATCCTCCCACAGCTCAAACCCAGTCCAACTTTCACTGATCACTCTTCATTCTTGCACTACACTGAGTACATAATATTATTTTATATTTTGACTCCATTTTGTATTTTAATTTTAAATATTTTTTACATTTATATTATATGATGAATATATTTTTAATAGATGATATATAAATCTAGAGCAGGTTGTTGCCCGTCAGTTTTTTCCTGTTTGTTGAAGCGTTTTCTCTGAAACCTCAGGCTGGTCCATGGACGTGGTGGAGCTGTGTAAGAAATACCGAGATGATGGAGTCGTGGCCATTGACCTGGCAGGAGATGAATCACTCAACTGTGAGGCGTATCCCGGACACAAGAACGCTTACGAGGTCAGTGTTACCTAGCAACGAGAACGAGTACGAGGTCGAGTACGAGGTCAGTGTTAGCAACGAGAACACGTACGAGGTCAGTGTTAGCAACGAGAACACGTACACGTACGACAACAAGTACGAGGTCAGTGTTAGCAACGAGAACATGTACGAGGTCAGTGTTAGCAACGAGGTCGAGTGTTAGAACGACGACAAAGTACGTACGAGGTCAGTGTTAGCAACGAGAACATGTACGACGGTCAGTGTTAGTGTTAGCGACGAGAACAGTGAGTACGAGGTCAGTGTTAGCGACGAGTTAACACGAGAACGAGGTCAGTGTTAGCGACGAGAACAGTGTACGAGGTCAGTACGAGGTTAGTGTTAGCGACGAGAACATGTACGAGGTCAGTGTTAGCGACGAGAACACGTACGAGGTCAGTGTTAGCAAACGAGAACATGTTAGGTCAGTGTTAGCAACGAGAACACGTTACACGTACGAGGTCAGTGTTAGCAACGAGAACACGTACGAGGTCAGTGTTAGCGACGAGAACATGACGAGGTCAGTGTTACGACGGTCAGTGGTCAGCAACGACGAGAACGAGTACGAGGTCAGTGTAGCAACGAGAACACGTACGAGGTCAGTGTTACACGAGACACGTACGAGGTCGTACGCGTACGAGGTCAGTGTTAGTGACAAGAACACGTACGAGGTCAGTGTTAGCGACGACAACAAGTACGAGGTTAGTGTTAGCTACGAGAACACGTACGAGGTCAGTGTTAGCGACGAGAACACGTACGAGGTCAGTGTTAGCGACGAGAACACGTACGAGGTCAGTGTTAGCGACGAGAACGAGTACGAGGTCAGTGTTAGCGACGAGAACACGTACGAGGTCAGTGTTAGCGACGAGAACACGTACGAGGTCAGTGTTAGCAACGAGAACACGTACGAGGTCAGTGTTAGCAACGAGAACGAGTACGAGGTCAGTGTTAGCGACAAGAACACGTACGAGGTCAGTGTTAGCGACGACAACAAGTACGAGGTTAGTGTTAGCTACGAGAACACGTACGAGGTCAGTGTTAGCGACGAGAACACGTACGAGGTCAGTGTTAGCAACGAGAACGAGTACGAGGTCAGTGTTAGCGACGAGAACACGTACGAGGTCAGTGTTAGCAACGAGAACGAGTACGAGGTCAGTGTTAGCAACGAGAACATGTACGAGGTCAGTGTTAGCAACGAGAACGAGTACGAGGTCAGTGTTAGCGACAAGAACACGTACGAGGTCAGTGTTAGCGACGGACAACAAGTACGAGGTTAGTGTTAGCTACGAGAACACGTACGAGGTCAGTGTTAGCGACGAGAACACGTACGAGGTCAGTGTTAGCGACGAGAACACGTACGAGGTCAGTGTTAGCGACGAGAACGAGTACGAGGTCAGTGTTAGCGACGAGAACACGTACGAGGTCAGTGTTAGCGACGAGAACACGTACGAGGTCAGTGTTAGCAACGAGAACACGTACGAGGTCAGTGTTAGCAACGAGAACGAGTACGAGGTCAGTGTTAGCGACAAGAACACGTACGAGGTCAGTGTTAGCGACGACAACAAGTACGAGGTTAGTGTTAGCTACGAGAACACGTACGAGGTCAGTGTTAGCGACGAGAACACGTACGAGGTCAGTGTTAGCAACGAGAACGAGTACGAGGTCAGTGTTAGCGACGAGAACACGTACGAGGTCAGTGTTAGCAACGAGAACGAGTACGAGGTCAGTGTTAGCAACGAGAACATGTACGAGGTCAGTGTTAGCAACGAGAACGTACGAGGTCAGTGTTAGCGACAAGAACACGTACGAGGTCAGTGTTAGCGACGACAACAAGTACGAGGTTAGTGTTAGCTACAAGAACACGTACGAGGTCAGTGTTAGCGACGAGAACACGTACGAGGTCAGTGTTAGCGACGACAACAAGTACGAGGTTAGTGTTAGCTACGAGAACACGTACGAGGTCAGTGTTAGCAACAGGAATTTTGAAATTGTCAAAGCTCCTAAAAGTTAGCTGTGTAAGATTTATCCTAGCCCACTCTGAGCCCACTCTGAGCCCACTCTGAGCCCACTCTGAGCCCACTCTGAGCCCACTCTGAGCGCCTGCGTTAGCGCCAGTTTTGCAGCCGTTGTTCTGATTGGTCTGAGTGTCTGTTGTCGATGGCACCGTGAGCCCTCGCTGAGGAAGTAATGTGAAAGAAACATATTGCGCCAGTAACCACAGACCACTGAAAACAACATGATGATGATGGTTGATCTTCCAGATCTTATTATACTTATGTGGTACAGTGTTAGCTAACAGTAACTTCCTCGTCTGTGTTCTTGGTGTTGGCTAACACCAAGAACACAGACAGGAGGTCAGTGTTAGACATTGTTTGAGTTGGTTCAGATCTTAATTTAGTCTGTGCCTGACGAGCCAGTTCCTGTTACTTTCTGTTCAGATGCAGGGGTTTAGTCCTGGTTTAGTCCTGGTTTAGTCCAGGTTTAGTCCTGTTTTTCATTCTGTTTGTGCCTTGCTTAAGTCCTGAGGTAGTTTCCTGTGTATAATCCATCTTAAATCCTGGTTTACACCAAACCACAGATTACATAGAGACAGTGTATTTATAAGCTCCACACACAGGTGTGTCCATGTTTATGTTTCTGTGCTTTTACAGTCGAATTACAATAGTACCATTCATATAGTATTAATCATCTTGTTTTCACACATGAAAATAACCACCCAGGGTCAAACTCTGG
Organism: Periophthalmus modestus; assembly: GCA_019594935.1. Lineage (NCBI taxonomy): Eukaryota > Metazoa > Chordata > Actinopteri > Gobiiformes > Gobiidae > Periophthalmus > Periophthalmus modestus. The sequence goes on from JAIEZT010000084.1 coordinate 32,169,913, forward strand.
CGCTCTTCTGTCTCATGTGTCTCTGAGCCCTAAGGGAGGTGCATTCCACATCCGCCGAGGGTCCTATAATTCAGATAAATGTTTATCATTTTAAATATTGATACACTTGTACATATGTTTTTCCTTAAACATGACAGTTTTTGTAATGACATATGTTTGACAAAAACTCATCCATTAAAGTCTTGACCAACAGCTTTGTTTATCTGTAGAAATCTCACTTCAGACAGAAATGCTTTACTTCGCTGACATTATTCAACAGTTACATATTTGCTCAACGAAGTGCACATTGACCTTAGTGTATTTCAAACTAGACTTTTGCGCAAAATCAACTTTTTACAGCTTTTAATGTTATAATTGTTTCCCCTTTTACCAATTTAAAATAATACATGAGAAGGTCTAGGGCAGGGGTATCCAAACTATGGCCCAGGGGCGAAATGCGGCCCTCAGACCAATTTTTAATGGCCCTCAGGTGAACTGGCCCAATTGATCATAATCAGTACTTTTACAGCAAATGTGAGTAATCTTACCAATATCTCCTAAATAACATCATATTTCATTGTCATACAGACCTAATATTAATATTTCAGGCCTCTTTTATGAAGTCAAAAATATGTTAAATGCATCGTCTGAATTATCCTCTGTATTGACGACTGGCCCCTGTGTTGAATATTTTTCTAAATATGGCCCTCGGTGAAAAGAGTTTGGGCCCTGGTCTAGGGTCATGTGGAGGAGGACTGTCTTTCTGTTCATTTGTATAAGAGGGGGGCCCCTGTGAGACTCCTTGTCCCGGGCCTGGATGCAGGTCCGCTCCCTGAGGCCTGGGTTTATCATGTTAACAACTTTGTCAAGGAATTCTTCGATTATTTAAAAGATTACTGGGAGGCATTGGACATTTAATTCATAAAAAGCACAGAATTTATATTAGACCTGGCTTATATCCCTGGTATGATCCTGCTGAGATTGACTTGGTCTGGTCCTGTTCTAGTCCTGGTTTAGTCCTGGTCACTAGTCCAGGTTTAGTTTCCAGTTTCAGTAACAATTTTGGAAAGTTCAGCCTCCCTGGGTTCAGTTCTTCTCTAGTTCTGGTTTAGTCCTCATTTCTAGTCCTGGTTTAGTTTTCAGTCCCAGTTTTTGACTATAGCAAATGGTAAATGCAGCTGCAGCCTCAGTCTTTATCAAGTTCTGATTTACTTCTGGTTTAATCCTGGTTTCGTCCTGGCACAGATGTGGTTCAGTCCTGAGGGCGTATTCACACCTGATTAAAAAGAGTTTGGTTCGACCTGAAAGTCTAGATTTTATTTCAGGTGTGAATAAAGACAAGAGAATTCTGATCCGGGTCAAACAAGAGGAGGTGGGTCTGGGTGCTCTGCCAAAAGCCTCTGGTGTGGTTCACTTTTGGTCTGAATACAACCTGCCTCCATCCCAAACACAAAAACATGCACCTTTTTGTACTTGACAGGACAGAGAAACGCACCGGGACTGTGGAAGTGTAATGACATCTTATTCTAGGTCCATGAGCAGGAAACGAGTGCGACTGTCCAGAGTGTGACTGTCCAGAGTGTGCGACTGTCCAGAGTGTGCGACTGTCCAGAGTGTGCGACTGTCCAGAGTGTGCGACTGTCCAGAGTGTGCGACTGTCCAGAGTGCGACTGTCCAGAGTGTGTGACTGTCCAGAGTGTGACTGTCCAGAGTGTGACTGTCCAGAGTGTGCGACTGTCCAGAGTGTGCGACTGTCCAGAGTGTGACTGTCCAGAGTGTGCGACTGTCCAGAGTGTGCGACTGTCCAGAGTGTGCGACTGTCCAGAGTGCGACTGTCCAGAGTGTGACTGTCCGGAGTGTGACTGTCCGGAGTGTGACTGTCCAGAGTGTGACTGTCCAGAGTGTGACTGTCCAGAGTGTGACTGTCCAGAGTGTGACTGTCCAGAGTGTGACTGTCCAGAGTGCGACTGTCCAGAGTGTGCGACTGTCCAGAGTGCGACTGTCCAGAGTGTGCGACTGTCCAGAGTGCGACTGTCCAGAGTGTGCGACTGTCCAGAGTGTGCGACTGTCCAGAGTGTGACTGTCCAGAGTGCGACTGTCCAGAGTGTGAGCGACTGTCCAGAGTGCGACTGTCCAGAGTGCGACTGTCCAGAGTGTGACTGTCCAGAGTGCGACTGTGTGCGACTGTCCAGAGTGCGACTGTCCAGAGTGCGACTGTCCAGAGTGTGACTGTCCAGAGTGTGTGGACTGTCCAGAGTGTGCGACTGTCCAGAGTGTGACTGTCCAGAGTGCGCGACTGTCCAGAGTGCGCGACTGTCCAGAGTGCGCGACTGTCCAGAGTGCGCGACTGTCCAGAGTGCGCGACTGTCCAGAGTGCGCGACTGTCCAGAGTGCGCGACTGTCCAGAGTGCGCGATTGTCCAGAGTGCGCGACTGTCCAGAGTGCGACTGTCCAGAGTGTGTCCAGAGTGCGCGACTGTCCAGAGTGTGCGACTGTCCAGAGTGTGCGCGACTGTCCAGAGTGCGCGACTGTCCAGAGTGCGACTGTCCGGAGTGCGACTGTCCAGAGTGCGACTGTCCAGAGTGCGACTGTCCGGAGTGCGTGACTGTCCGGAGTGCGCGACTGTCCAGAGTGCGCGACTGTCCAGAGTGCGCGACTGTCCAGAGTGCGACTGTCCAGAGTGTGCGACTGTCCAGAGTGCGACTGTCCAGAGTGTGTGCGACTGTCCAGAGTGTGTGCGACTGTCCAGAGTGTGTGCGACTGTCCAGAGTGCGACTGTCCAGAGTGTGCGACTGTCCAGAGTGCGACTGTCCAGAGTGCGCGACTGTGCGCGACTGTCCAGAGTGCGCGACTGTCCAGAGTGTGTGCGTCCACTGTCCAGTGCCCGACTGTGTGTGCGACTGTCCAGAGTGTGTCCGACTGCGTCCAGAGTGCGACTGTCCAGAGTGCGACTGTCCAGAGTGTGAGTGTGCGCGACTGTCCAGAGTGTGCGCGACTGTCCAGAGTGTGCGCGACTGTCCAGAGTGTGCGACTGTCCAGAGTGCGCGCGACTGTCCAGAGTGTGCGCGACTGTCCAGAGTGCGCGCGACTGTCCAGAGTGCGCGCGACTGTCCAGAGTGCGCGCGACTGTCCAGAGTGCGCGCGACTGTGTGCGCGCGACTGTCCAGAGTGCGACTGTCCAGAGTGCGCGACTGTCCAGAGTGTGCGCGACTGTCCAGAGTGTGCGCGACTGTCCAGAGTGTGCGCGACTGTCCAGAGTGCGACTGTCCGGAGTGTGTGCGACTGTCCGGAGTGTGTGCGACTGTCCAGAGTGCGACTGTCCAGAGTGCGACTGTCCAGAGTGCGACTGTCCAGAGAGCTTCTGTCCAATACACTGATCATTTAACTCAAATATAAAGTAACTTAAGTAAAATGTGTTACTTTATATTTGTGCTGTTATGAATATGGAGTAAGAGCAGGAACAGGAAGCACAACCCAAACTCCTCAAAGCTCCTCCAGGTCCTTAAACTGACCACTGCTTAGACCATGTAAACCCATGTGTCCAGGATGAAATCTGTTCCTCTGAAGAATATCGAATATAACGTTTCTTTTTCCAACTATATACAGGTAATACTGCTGCCGAGTGTCTGTCCCGGTTACAGAGTGAGCAGTCCTTTGTGTTAGCGCCTGGTTAAAGCCAAACGGCGGATGTAATCCCTGGTCTGGAGGGACGGCCTGAACACGAGCCGTGTTTCTTGTGTGCTCTTGGTTTGTGTTTTTCTGCTCAGACACCTGCCGCCCCTCCACAAGCTGCTGTGTTGGGGATGAATCTCAGCTCGTACCTACTTCCTCGGGTTTGAACACGGCTGGTTTCGTCGCTGCTGGTTTGGGCGTAGCTGGTTTGGACACGACTGACTTGGGAGGAGCTGGTTTGGTCACGGCTGAATTGGGAGGAGCTGGTTTGGGTGGAGTTGGTTTGAACCCACGTAGCGTACTTCAGCGCTCACACATTGATACTAGTGTTTTGACATATTTGGCGGCTACTTCATAATTTTCCTTTCTTTTATTCACATTTATCATGGAAACAATTCAAATCTGTCAACTGGACAAAAGGTTTGAGTGAAGAACAAGCCGCTTCTGGTCAGATTAGTGATGGACACGGCCTTTTATCTGTGTGGAGGGAGGAGCTAAACTAACCCAGTGTTAGCCAGTACGCTAACGGCTGTGAGCGCGTTCATTAGGGGCCTGAATCATTACACTGAATATGACTCACAGGTCACACTTAGTGCAGCTCAACAGACCCAGAAAACACAAATCTCACATCTTCAGGAAAACTTTTCCAGGTTTTAGCTGCATAAAACTGAAACGCTGTTTAGTCCTGGTTTAGTCCTGGTTTAGCTCTGGTTTAGTCCCGGTTCAGTCCCGGTTTAGCTCTGGTTTAGTCTCTGGTTTAGTCCTGATTTAGTCCTGGTTTAGCTCTGGTTTAGTCCTGGTTTAGTCCTGGTTTAGCTCTGGTTTAGTCCTGGTTTAGTCCTGGCTTAGCTCTGGTTTAGTCCTGGTTTAGTCCTGGTTTAGCTCTGGTTTAGTCCTGGTCTAGATCCTGATTTAGTCCTGGTTTAGTCCTGGTTTAGTCCTGGTTTAGCTCTGGTTTAGCTCTGGTTTAGCTCTGGTTTAGCTCTGGTTTAGCCCTGGTTTAGTCCTGCTTTAGTCCTGGTTTAGTCCTGGTCTAGTCCTGGTTTAGTCCTGGTCTAGCCCTGGTTTAGTCTTGGTTTAGTCCTGGTTTAATCCTGGTTTAGTCCTGGTTTAGTCCCGGTTTAGTCCCGGTTTAGTCCTCAGAGTGTGGTTCAAGTAGCTCTAACATGTGGGAGACACATTATTCTACCACAGCTATGCAAGATAATATTATTTTCTTTTTATTTCAAGTTTAATTATCTACCAGGAGAATTTGATTAGATTATTTTTTATATTTCTTTTATTTTTATTTTATAAACCTGAAACTAAAAAAATGTACATTTTCTGAATTGAAGTATTAAAGTCTTATAGTATTTTCTTATCACAGTCAGTGTTCTGTGCACGTTAATAAACACAGTAAAAAGTCCACACAGTGACTGATAATAAAGGGTTAAAATACAACTACAGGCTGTTTAAAGGGAGTGTCCATAAGTGAAGGAGGTCAGAAAGTAATAACATGGTGCAAATATCCGGTACAGTATCTCTAATATTTATTATCCAAGGACTCATTTTGATTGTGTTTTCTGCCCATGTCAGTTAACTTATCTACTACTTAATACTACTTAATACTTACTTAATACTTAATACTTACTGATGTTGTTAATTTTAGCCCTGGAATAGTCAGTCTGTACTGAACTAAATGTAAAAGGAGCTGTTAACTTGAAAACTACCACTTGATGACATCACAAGGTAGAACGGGGCATTTGGAGATGAAATAAAGCACAAATCCAGGTGTGTTTTGAGGAGGGAACATTATAACATGGCTAAAAGCTCATAAGAATCCATTTTCTCTATTCCCTTTAAATCCTCGTTTGGTCTCTCTCAGTCCAGTTTTGTGCCTCTTCACACACAGATCTGTACAGAGTGTATATTATGTAATATCACGGTGCTGTAGGAGTGAAGTGGATGATTAACAGAGTTCATGAGCAGAGTTCAGCTCATACTGAAGCTTATCTCTGTAATAACCTGCAGCTCACTTCAGTCCAAGTCACACTTTTTTTGTAGACGATGTAAAAATATTAGAGATGTGACACGACACGTTTAGAAATGTGGGAGGGGCTCAGGATCCGAGAGTTTAACAAATAGAAAAAACTTCCATGTACTAGAGCTGTCGGCCTGTAGTCGTTTAGTAGATTAATTATTGTATTTAGATTATAATTTTCTTTGGGACAACAGCAGAAAGGAGACGAGAGTGAGCTGAACGTTTGGTGTTTTCTTTCTTTTTTATTGCACTTGGGCTTTTCATGAAAAGCCTGTACAAACAGAAAATCCAAACAAAACAAGTTTATAAATCCGTATAAAACATTAAAACAGGAGCAGGCGTCTGGATAAAATTTATTACCAAACATTAAAGTACGATTGTGTCAGTTAAGTCTCCAGTTTTGCTTTTCCTTCAAGTTTATTCAATTTTTGTGAAAAAACAGTTCAAATCCCTCCCTCCCGTCACATGATCTGATATTAAATATTCCTGTATCAATGATTAACAAACAGGTGAAGTATTAATGTAGTTTTTGAAGTCGTCTCTTATAAATATATTTCATACAGTGCTGTTTTTTTCTTCAACACACTTTTTTTCGTTTAATCTCATCATTTTGATTTTAGACTGTTATGTAATTCTGAGAAATGTTTTTTTAAAGGACAAGTTTTCGCCCAAAATACAAATAAAAATAAATAAACTCATGATTCACAAGTTTAATCTTAATATACATTGTTTCCTTGTACTTTTTTCTCCATAAATAGTTGTTTTTTTGCATGAGCTCCCCCTGCTGGTGTCGTCTTGTAGGTGCAGTTTGGGTCAGATAATAGTTTTGAGAGTTTTTGCCCCACCCTCTTCCACTTCGTTCTCATTCTGAGAGTTCACACTTTGCTCTGTGTGATAATTGTCGTCATGTTTCAAACCTGTATCGTTCCAGGAGGCGGTTCGCTGCGGCGTCCACCGGACCGTCCACGCCGGAGAGGTGGGCCCCCCGTCTGTGGTCCAGGAGGTAAAACGGCCTCAACAGCAGCTCTGTGCGACATGTCTGACTCAAACGCAAACGCTCACTGTGGAACAAAGTCATAAAAGAGCGGAACTTTTCACTGAAACATAGTTAACATCATTATATTTAACATTTTACTAAATATTTGACCTGGTTTTGTCTATTTTTAAAAATTATGGTGAAGTTTATCATTTTACTTCCTGGTTGGACATAGCTAACCTGCTAGCTGCTGTGTTCTAAACAGGAAGTGATCATGGGCGCTCTTCCAGCTCCATCGACTCTGGCTCCAGTTCACTTTCTATTGAAAAAACGTCGCCTCTCTCTGTGTAACTGTCATTTTGGTCTTAAATGTTCGTATTAACCCTCTACATGATCCTGCCATTTTTATTTTGTAAATCAAGATATGAACATTAATAACAGACCGATGGTTTCCTTGAGGTCACTCTCCAGCTAGCGTTAGCAACAGGTTTTTGTTGACAG